>JAAAKG020155711.1:0-57587 GCA_010014905.2 Druon quercuslanigerum | reverse complement strand
ATATCAACCAATTTTTAGTTTTGAGCAGTGAAAATAACATATTTTTTGCACATAAATCACAGTTTCAAATTCATTAAAAATTCTATAATTTCCATTTAAAATTATAATTTGTGATGCGCAATTCTAAAACAATTCAATTTTTAGGGCCTTAAAATTACAGTTTTTTTGCTACAAAAGCTTATATTCTAAACTATTTGGTTACAAATTTCTCAATTTTTGCAGCTTTTCAATTTCAAATTTCACAATACTGTACTTTTAAATTCAAATATTAAAAATTTCAGGACAAGTTCACTATTAAATCTTTCAAAATGGGAAATTTTCATATTGAAACCCAGGTTTCAATATTCTGAATTATTTGATATCAAGTTTAAACGTCTAAAATTGTCAAGTGATATGAATTCTTCGAAATTGTAGAATATCAAATTTAAAGTCTTGGTAGTTGTGTAATTTTCTGTTTAAAGGGATTGTAATTAAATAATTTTAATTAAATGCCTTCAGTTTTTAGGACCACATTGAGTTTGAAAATACAATAATTTTTTGTTTGAAACTGTTTTAAAATATTGAGCTTTTGAAAATTAACTTAGAAAAGCAATTTAAAATTAAAAGGCCTAAAAATGTGCAATTTAAAAAACTGGAATCACAGATATCTTTTTTATATTCTTTTTTTAATGTGGCATCTTAAATTTGTTCAATTTTCAGCTGAAAACTTCGAAAATTATAAATGAAAATATTCTAAATTTTTTGTTTTCAATTTTAGATAGTTTTAAATTTAATAATTTTAGAATTAAATATACCAAATTCTTTGGTTTGAATTTTAAACGTACAAAACTTTCTGGCTTTTAAATTCTTCGAAATCTTATAAACTTTATAGACGTAATAGCTGCAAAATATTCAGCTTAAAGAGTTGTGATTAAACAATATTGAATTAAATTCCACCTCCAGAAGAGGCATTAAACTAGAACTAGGCATTAAACACTGAATTCTTTTTTATTTTAAAATTTTCTAAAATGTTGAATATTTGAAACTTTACTTAAAAGAATCTGTTCGAATTATAAGCCTTAGAATTAAGCAATTTCCAAAATTGAAATCATAGCGATCACTTTTTGCTCTGTTTCAAAATTGTTCGTTTTTTAAAAATTATATCTCAGTAATTATATAATTTCTTCAATTTTAAATGTTTAAATTTTTAGAGTTTTCAATTTTTGTGTTGAACGCTGAATTTTCAGGTTTTTTCCTTAAATAATTTTTAATTTTGAAATTAAAATTTAAGTTTTTAAATGGTTGAATTTAGAAAATTTTAAGCATCAATTTGAATAATGTTAATATTTGATTGATTTAAATTTACTTAAAATAATCACAGTTTTAAAAGTTTTAAGTATACGAAAGTTTGATTATCACAATACTTGGAAGCTAAAATTTTTTTTACTTTTAAATGAAGTTCCGATTCATTTTATTTTCAACGTTACGTAGTAGATCGTTTTATTGGCAATGTTTCACAATGAAAATTACCTTTTATTTTTAGACAATAATTTTTTTCGTAATTAAAATTTAAAATTGTTGAATTTCAATCGCCTTGAATCGTAAATTAATTAAATTCAGAAGTTTTTCATTTTAAATTATTCCATTTTGAACGCCTTTAACTCGAAATAATACAATGTCAATTCCCTCGTATTTTAAATGATCCAATGTTCAACATTGTGATTTAAAAATATTCAATTTTTAAAGTTTGAGAATTGTCCTATTTTCGAAGTTTTAATTTGAAATTAATCAATTTCGAGATTTTTCAATCCATAATAGAATTGTTGAACTTTGAACACTATGAATTAAAAATTATACATTTTCAACTCCTTTTTAATGAATTTGTTTAATTAAAAAAAATGTTTGTGTGACGTTTTTCAATTTTAACAGCTTTTGATTTAAAAATTAAAAATTTCAAACAATTAAAATTTCAAATGATTTATTTAATTTGAAACGTTTCTATTTAGAAATGGTACACATTCAATTCCATTTTATTCCATTTTAATTATTGTCCTTTTTTCAAGATTTTACCTAATCTAAAAACAAAATGCTTTCAAATTTTTGTTTTTCTATATAATTAGAATTCGGAGAGTTTAGAGGAATAGTTATAATTTGAAATCCTTTTCAGTTCACTATTACAACTACGTTTCAAATGGTTGGGATATAAACCAGTATCCTACAATCAGATTTTCATCAGAATACGGTTTCCAGTCGTGGCCTTCGCTAAAAACTCTGAAAACCGCTGCGGAACATGAAGAGGATTTAAAAATACAGAGTGAATTTTTAAAACATCGCCAACATTTGCCAAGTGGTGATGATATCATGAAACTTCTAGTCGAAAAGAATTTCATCATTCCTGCAAGTAATAACTCTCTTAGAGATTTGGAAGACTTTATCTATTTAAGTCAAATTAATCAGGCAGTTTCGATAAAGATAGAAACCGAGTCATACAGACAAGGAAAAAGTTCTCTAAATTCTATGGGCGAAGGTTACACCAGAGGAGCTCTTTATTGGCAATTAAATGATGTTTGGCAAGGAGCTTCTTGGTCTTCAATTGGTACGAAAAAGTTTAATTAATAAAGGCCAGTGATGTAGTCCTAAGAGAAAAAGTTGTCTGGCGATACTTCCCATAAAATACTTTAAAAGTAACCATTGATTTTTTTATTGAGAAGGATACTATTATATTTTTGGTTTAAATTCAGCTCGTTTGGTTAAAAATGATATTATTTGGCTGAAAATTCCATTCTTTTGTTGAAAACGCAAATATATTGTTAAAAAGTCATATTTTTATCAAAAATTCAACTACTTTGTTAAACATTAATTTTTTTAGTTGAAGGTTCATCTCTTTGGTCGAAAATTTAACTATTTTGTGAAAATTCGTTTCTGGTTTGGTTGCAAATAAATGTTTAAACTAAAAATGTATCCTTTTCAGTTAAAAATTTAACTTTTTAGTATAAACTTTATCTTCTTTATTTGACAGTTCAACTTTTTCATTAAAAATTCATGTATTTTGTCGAAAATTTCTCTTTCTTGGTAGAAATCTAATCTTTTTTGTTGAAAACTTATCCTTTTTGGGTAAAAATGAAATTTTTTTGGTTGAAGTATCAACTTTTACACGCTTTGTTATAAAAAAAATTGTTTACTGAGGATTTATAATTATAGTTTACAATTCAACTATTAGCTTTTAAATGAACATTTGTGTTAAAAATTTAACAGTTTAGTAGCAAATTAAACTGCTTGATTGGAAATTAAATTTTTTTGTTGAATAATTATATTTTTAGGTCGAATAATTAAAATAATTCATATAATTTATATAAAATAAAATAATCAATAATAATGGTAAAATAATTCGTCTTTTTGACTGTAGAATTCCAGAATTTGCAAAAAAATTATGTATTTTGTTAAAAATTCGACGTTTTGGTAGAACATTCATCTTTTTGGTCGAAATTTTGTTTCATGGAACCTTTTTCATTGAAAAAAGAAAAAAAACCTTTTCATTGAAAATTTAACCACTTTGTAGAAAAGTCATTTTTATTTGTTAAAATTATTACTTTATTTGAAAATTTATCTATTCCACTTTTGGTTAAAACTACGTCCTGTATGTTTTATATGTTAAAAATTCAACTGTTTGGAGCAAATGCATGTATTTTGTTAAAAAGTCGTGTTTTTGGGTACATATATTAATATTATTTGTTGAAAATTCAACTTTTTGATTGAAAATGTAACTATTTTGTAAAAAATTAAAGTATTTTGTTCAAAAGTCGTATTTTTGGGTAAAAAATTATTTTTGTTTGTTAAAAATTCAACTTTTTGTTTAAAAACTTCTGGTTAAACTTCTTGTTAAGAAACTTTACTCTTTTGTTGAAACTTTATCTTTCATAGTAAATAGTTGGTTTAAAATGGACTTTTTTAAATAAAAATTCAACTTCTTAAAAATTTGTCTTTTTTTCTTGAGAATCAAAAAATGTTGTCGAATTTCATTCTGTTTATTTGAAAATTCTATTCTAAAGTGATCATCATTTTTAGTCGAAAATTCAACTGCGTTGTAAGAAGTTCATCCTTTCGGATTGAAAATTTATCTTTTATAGTAGGCAAGTTATCCTTTCTGTTTAAAATTTATATTTCTTTGTTTAAATGTAACTTTCGGCTTGAAATCTTATGAATTTAAAGCATTTCGTATTGAATTCAATATTTTGTATTCATTACATTTATTTAAAAGAATTTAGAATTGTAAAATCCGTCTTTAGTCAATGGCTGCATTACTTTCGGGGGGGGGGGGGGGGGGGAAAAAGATAAAAAAAATTGGTAACGTAGTTTTTTATGCATGGCCCATAACTGGAAAAATTGTTTGAGTTTAAGTTTTATTAAGGAAAGTAAGCAGTATTTTTAATATTTTATTCTGTGCTGTAAATTAAGCTCCATGGGTTTAGTTTATTTATAAGCTTTTTAAATAAAGCATAGATCGCTCCCGGATTGTAAGCCAAACTAATGTTGATTTGGACGTCGAATAGTTGTTTTTTCACTAACAGCGTTATTAGGATCATTTTTTTTAAATTTTCACAGTAGTTTCTTGGAATTTCTAATTTCTTTTTTAATTTATAGAATTTGGAGGTTCTTGGAAGATGCTGCATTACTTTGCTAAAGATTTCTTCGCTCCTGTAATTGTGACTTCACGTTTATCTGAAGCCCGAGAGCTCACGATTTATGTCATTTCCGATTTACACCGTGATTTGAACAACCTTTCTGTTACGTTAAACATTTATAAATGGGGTTCGACAGTTCCATTGTTTGTTCAGAACTTCAGCAACATTGCGGTTGTAAGTATTGTAATTTTTTCGAAAAATTTATTTCTGAAAGAAAAAATATTGTCAATATTAATAAAGCATTTGGGTTACTTGCAACTGTAATTAAAATTAAACTTATTTAAAAATGAAACGCTTATACTTTGTAAGGATTCATAAATTCATTTCTTTCAAATTTGAAATTGAAACTTGCTTGCTTTCCAAAAATGGATTTGAGAGTGACCGTTTTATTCGAGAGGAAAATTCTCTGTTCGAAAAAATTTTTCACAATCCATGAAATAAAAAAATGCAATCTCTTACGGCTGAAAATTTTATAATTTGAAGTCATAAAACCTTAATAATTTAACGGATTTTAAGGAATCTCGAAAGCTAATAAAGCTAATATTACAATTATATTGTTATAAATATATTAAAATTTGTCTGAAAAATTTGACATTTTTTATAAATTGAACAGGTGAAAGATGCCTGGTTTGAAAATGTAAATCCACGCTATAAATTCAAATGCTCTAATTGACTAATCTACTGTTTGGACGAATTTTGTATTTTTTTGTTTATTATATTATATTCTGTTTAAAATTTTTACAAGAAAGTATGCAAGAATCGAAATTTTTTGTAAACGTTTATCTCTTGTAAAATGCCTTTAATTTTAAACTTTTAAAATTGAAGTTTAACACATTTTTTATTCAGCAATTTTAAATTATAAAACTCACTAATTTACACGCACATTATCGAAGCTTTACAAAAACTTTCAGCTTAATAGTTTTAAATTAAATGCTGTAAAATATTTATAAATCGAAATAGTTAAAAGATTTCTGGTTAAGAAGTATAAATCCATGGGATCATTTTCAGTGCATTAAATTGAAGAATTAATTAATAAATTTGTAAATGTTCAACATTATATCATTTTCAAGAAATTTTAAGTCAGAAGTTAAATTATTTTTATTTTTATTCATTTGAAATTAATCTTTGTTCTATTGTCATTCATACATCAAAATTTAACACTTTGTCTAAAAAATTTAAAAATTTGGAATGGACTAGTTACAATTGTAACATTTAAAGTTTAAATTTGCGGCACATAAATTTTAACGACTTTCTATTTAAAACAGTTTAGTTTAAAATTGTTTAGTTTAGAATATTTGAATTATAATTAGGCTTTAAAACTAAAACAGTTTTTGTAAATTTTTTAATTTTGAACAAATTCAATCTTGAAAATCTTGAAAAAAAAATTTATATTTACGGATGATCATCTTAAAATAACTTTTAAGAAAAAAAATCAAATTTAAACGTTTTAAATGTTTAATTGATTATATTTTCAAAACTGCATTTAAAATTTTTTTTTTCGAACTATTTTGTACGTTTAAAAATGAGGACCCAAAATGGAAAACTTGTAATGTAAAAGATTTTCGAATTACTCATTCTAAACTGAATGATTTTAATAATTATAAATTAAATGCCGTTAATCAGTCAAATTTTTTACTTTTATAGATTGAATAGTTTAAAGATTCCTTAAAAAATATAAATAACAAAATTCAACCATTTTTAATGAAACAATTGATTAATTTTGAATATTAGGTTTGTAATTCGTAATTTTAAACAAATAGTCAAATATTGATAAATATTAGAAAAATTTTCTTTTGTTTATTTGATAAATTTTAAGTTAAATGGGTTAAAAATTAAATACTTTAGACTGATGCAACATTTTAATAGGACTTAAAATTGAAGAAAACCGGACTGCAAATCAATTTAAAAAGTCTTTTATTAATTTATATTTACCATTGAACAACTTGAAATGTTTCCTATAATATAAAAAATACACTGTTACTTCCCGTTTTACAAACATTTTTAATAACAAAACAAAAATTTTTAACCAAATAGTTAAATTTTAGTTGCATTAATAATCAAAAAGTAGAAATTTGTATTAAAAGAGATTAATTTCAATAAAATAAATTAATTTTGAGAAAAACCCTGAATGTACAACCAAGAAGATGTTTTTCTAAAAGCCACGAATTTTCGACAAAATACATGAATTCTCAAACAAATAGTTGCATTTTATACTAAAAAAAAACATTTTTGACAACAAAAAATACGTGAACTACGCCCAATTTTCAGATATAAAAATTAATTTTTTACCAGGAAGAGTAGTTTTCTACCAAAAAATACTAATTTTCAACAAAAATCGTTGAATTTTGAAATAAAAAATACGACTTTTTTTACAAAAGAGTTATTTTTCAATGAAATAGTTCAATTTTGTATTAAATTGTGGAATTTTAAAGTAAAAAAATCAAATTTTCTAAGATGAATTCTCAAGGACACATGCATTTTTTTATATTACAACCACAAAGATTTTTATTTAGCATAAAAAGTTTTCATCCAAATACTTGAATTTTTAATAGCCGCCACCCTGAAGTTGGTAGCGGTTGACAAATATGAAATTATAAATTTGAAAAATTGCAGAAATCTGACGAAGCGAAAGTAGTAAAAAAGCTGTGGTTAGATGACTTTATGAGAACAGCCGGATGTGGATCACTAGCTTTAGCTCGGAAAAATTGTCTGGCAGAAATTTTACTGAAAAACGACACAGATAATGAAGTTATTAGTGAAAATTACGTATACCCTACTCCTCTAAAATCCGTTTCTCTACCAACCGCTGAAGTCACTGTAAGGAAATTTTAATTATAATTCACATTTTAAATTAATCTCATTAATTCTATAATTGCAATAATTATTTTGTCATTTTAGATGAAGGTAAATCCAAAACCTTTGCCTGGAAAAATAGCAAACTACTTGGATTATGAGATCGAATTCACATCGAACAAAACTGCTTTATTTGTATGGTTAGATGCTGGATCGATCAGCGGAAGGTTTTCAGAAAATGGTTTTCATATTCTGCAGGGAAAAAAGACAATCATTTTTCACACAATGGAAGCTACAACTCCGAAAGAAATAAGGGAAAATGTTAACTTTAAAACACTTTCCGACGTTTACAGTTCTGTGAAGACAAAAACTCTTTTCTATATGAAAAAATGAGTGATACAATAATTTGTGATCGTCCCGTTTATCTTGGGCGATGACATTGTTGTATATAATTCACATGAATTCTGAGAAATAAACAAAAACACAAAATGTAATCCATGTTGTAAATTTTTAATGAAGAAAATGATTACACGCCTCACAGTCAAGCTAAAAATGTAAGTATAAATTAACAAGGCTTCAAAAAAATCTAAGTAAAATTTAAAATAATTAAAATGAATTGGAAAATATCGTTAAACCCAAAAAATTCCATTGATTTCCGTAAAATTGGAATGAATTCAGAAATTACGAAAAGAGCTTAGAAAAATTCAAGGGAATTCAAACAAAATTTATAAAATGCCTAAAAAAAATTTTTAATTAAAAAAACTCCATTGATGGAATCCATTTCAAATCAGGCAGGACATTTAGATTGTACATTTAGATTCACAGAATCTCTCGGGGAAGTACTAAGTATTTTTTAGAGGAAATTAAGCTATACATATTTTTCCGATTTGCAAAAAAAAAAAAAAAATTTCAAAAAAGTTAAACGCATTTTAATTTTATGCTTTGGTTTTTATAAAAACTTCCATTTTTTTTAAACCTCTATAAATTTTGATCTAATTAAGATATTTATTAATTTCTCTTTGATTCTAATATCTTTCATTGTATACTTTCACAATTTTTTAAATTATTAAAACCCAATTTCACATTTTTTGACAATTTTTTTTTAATTTGTACTTTGATAATGAAGATATCTTGAATAATTCTTTTAGTCAAGAGAATTCTTTATTATTTCAATCGAAATGTCTTTTTCTTTAAAATCCTGACAGATACGAAAAAATGTTACGATGGAAGTTTGCACTTCTAAAAAAGTTCTATGAAAAATGTATCTTGTTCTTTTGGCCCGCAAGATACTGATAATATGCCTTTCTGGAATTAGTTGAAACTTTTCAAAAATATTTCGAAGAATAAAGAAGGTGGGGTTTTCCGGAAAATATATTTTTTTCGTGTTGTCAAAATTTCAAGAAAATAATAAAGAATATTTTCTTGAAAACCCCTTTTTTTTATTCTTCTAAATATTTTTAGACAGTTTCTATCAATAACAGAAAGGCATCTTATTAATATTATGCGGGCGAAACCATTTTTAAGGCCTGGAGAATTTTTTCCCCTGAAAATGTAATTTTTGAATTTTTCTCGTAAACTATGAAAAATATCACAAAAGCACAAGAGAAATTTTTCATAAAACTCTTTTAGACGTTTAAACTTTTATCTTATAATAATTTCGTATCTGTAATTGTTTCAAAGGCAAAGTAGAAAATTCGATTGTAAGAAAAAACAATTCTCCTGGCTACAAAAGTGATTTAGCAAATAATCAAGATATCTTCATTATCAAAGTACAAGTTCAAAAAAAAATTTAATAAATTTAAAGGTTGGTGTTTTGAGAAAATCGAATTAGAAATAATTTTAAAAATTCCACTGATTTCAGTATAATTTGAGTGCATTTAGAGGAGTTTAAGGGAAATGAGAAGAAATCGATGAAATTCATAAAAAATCAAGCTAAATTAAAAAAGCAGTCAAGTAAATTGAAACCGTTTTAAAAATAAGAAAAATGCATTTAATTGAGTTTAGAAAAACTAAATCTTTTTAAATGTCTATTGTATTAAGTATAATTGAGTGAATTTAAAATAATGAATTATAAATTATTACAAATTGAGGGTAAATTCCAAAAAATTGCAAAAAATATTTGAAAATCTCTTCAAATATTTGAAGTCCTACTCATTTCTAAAAAATGTAACCACAAAACAATTCAAAAGAATTTAAATGAATTAGAAATAATTTGAAAAATCCTTCAAAAGTATTATAGGTAACACTAGGAAATCCTTTCAAATTGTAATTTAAGATGCTTTAAAAATGAAGCGTTCTTATTTTTGTAGGGATTTGGAATTTAATTACTTTATGTTTGATCTCTAAGAAGATCATAAAAACCTTATAGGTCGTGTAAAATTGTTCCATATGTTCCAAAATTCTATTAAATTCTTTATTCTAAAATATTTCAGTCGCTTCGAAATCGCTTCAAATTATTGAAATAAATTAAAAATTCATAGAACTTTTAAGATTTCCTAAAATATAAATTTTTTTTTCGAAATTCTAAAAAATACCTCGTTATTCATGAATAAATTCCTTGAAGTCCACTATAAAAATATTATAAAATCCCATGAAATTATACGATATTTCTTGAAATCCTGGAAAATTTATAAAATTACATTAAGAGATTTAAAATCCCTTAAAATCATTCAAATCCTCGACAATCTCTTTAAAAAATCCTATGAAATCTTTAATAATATCTTATCATTAATCCTTATAGGTACTGTAAAATTGTATCATATATTCCGAATTTTTGGAAAATTCTTTATCCTACAATATTTCAAATCCTTTAAATTAATGAAGTTAATAGTTCCTTTGAATCTTTCAAAATTCCATTTCAGAAATGGATATAGATCTAAATTAAATAGTGAATAACTCAGTCTTTAATTTATTGAAAGAAAAATAGCATAATTAATAGGGTACAATAGGGGATTTAGGGACAGATATGTGAGTGCTGTGATTGAAAAAGGAAATTAAATTATAAACAGAAGTATTACCAGAAATTCTATCAGGAAGGAAAGTAGAAATCGCGATGTAAATAAACTTCAAATCCTATTAAAACAAACAGCATCCCAAAGATAATGCTAACCACTCTGTAAATCCAGGCAAGCATGGTTTTCACTCAATTTCATTTTGCATTTTTAGATTTAAAAGTCTCACAAAATCATAGTAACACTGATTTATTAGAAATTCTTTGGCATTTGTCCAAAGTCCATACAAAATATTATATACAAGCAGACATCTTGAAGTTGAAGCAATAAATAACAAACAAAAGAGAGTCGTATCTTAAATCTTATTACTATGAGAAATTGCGCGTTTGATAAAATCCCCTTGGCATCAATAATTTATCATTAATTATATTAATCACTTCAAATCTTCGATTTTCTGCAAAACGACTAACAATTAGCCTTATATATTATGTAAATATTATCACACAGTTGATTCATTTTATGGACGAGTAGTTTTAACATTTAAATAAAGCGTAGTTTTTAATCTCTTAAAAATATATAAGTTTGAGGGCTGGAAGTAATAGAGAAATAGTTAGACTATTTAATTTTCACTGCACTTATACATTAATCACAGACTATCAATTCGTTTGCCGAATATAAGAAATTTGTTAGTATTCGCAACGTGTAAATACCAACTTTATTCGGGCTGGAAGAAAGCGAATGAATATAAAAATATATTTCACAATTCGTGTGAGTTACTTTCCAGCAGGTGGATCTGAGACTTGATAGAATTTCAATGTCTCTTCAGAAGGCGAGTAAAGATAGCGGCGACTTAAATTAATTGCGACCATTATGCAGCAGAGTAACAGAGGTCCGAAAATTGCTCCTTCTACACCCAAGCAGAAAATTCCTCCCGCTATCGATAAACCTGTGAGGTATGGATGTCCACCTCTGAAATTTGAAAATTACGTCATTTAAATATTTTTTTTTTATAATTAAATATGTGTAATATTATAGATATAAATATTGATTTAATCAAGGTTGCTACAGCCCAAGAAAAGTCAGGGAATGTAAGGTAAAACCCAAAAGATTAAGGGAATTTTCGATAAACTGAAGATGAAATTTATAAACTTCAAACTTCACACTCCTTTCCCATCTTCTCTTTTACCCTTTTCTTAAAAGAATTACCCTATTTTCTCCAGCTTTCAAGAAACTTCTTTTTGCACTTTTTCTCGTTAGTTCGCCTAAACGCAAACTTAATTAATAAAAAAATTTTAAAACTATATTTAGTTTAAAGTTAATTTTTAATTAAAAATGCCACTATTATATATTTGGTTGAGCTTAAATCTCTTTTAGTTAAAAATTCTCGTGTTTCAACATTTTTTGAAAATTTTATCAAACTTTTTGGGGAAAAGTCGTCTTTTTTGTTTGAAGAATTAAGTAATTAATTTTATTTGTTAAAATCTTGATTATTTTGCTGAAAATTGAATTTCTTTCTTTGAAAATCCATTTTTGCAACTGAAAATTTAAGTATTTCATTTTTTGTTGGAAATTGATTGCTTTTAGTTAAAAATTGAACTATTAAATTTTTCATTAAGAAATTTTATTTATGCGAAATTAAACTGCTGGTTTAAATTTAAATTACTTCGTTAAAAATTGTTGTTTTTTTTTTTGTTGAAAGTTAATCTTTCTATCTGAAAATTTAACTATTCCATTGTTGGCTGAATACTGATCGTTTTTCGTAAAAACAAGTTTTCTTTAAGCTTGAAAATAAATCATAATAATAAATAAAAAAGTGCTTAGTTGAAATTTGAAATATTATGTTCAAAATCCATTTTACTGATTGAAGATTAAACTTTTTTGTTAAAAATTCGTTGATATCTGGCTAAATATTACGGTTCTTAACTGAAAACTTATCCATTCAATTTTTGCCTAAAAATTAATAGTTTTTAATTTAAAATTCAACTGTAACATTCTTCGTGGAAATATCATCTTCTTTGGTTGAGAATCCAACTATTTAGCTTGAAATTGTACTACGACTACGTTGTTAAAAATTCATTTTATTCGTTAAAAATTTAATTATTTCAATTTTTTTTCGTTGCAAATCTATTTTTTAACTTAAAATTCATCTACTCCATTTTTGTTAGCAAATTGAATGCTTTTAGTTGAGACTTTACCTATGAAATTTTTCATTAAGAATTAATTTTTTTTTTTGTTGAAAATTCCTGCTTTGTTTAAAGTTGATTGAACTACAGACTGAACTACATTGTTAAAAATTCGTTTCTTTTTAATTAAAGTTATTGTTCTTAACTCAAAGTTTAACCATTTAAGTTTTGGCTAAAAGTTAATTTTTGTTAGTTGGTGATTCAACTATTTGGTTGTAAATTAATTTTTTAGTTGAATATTCAGATTTTGGGTAGAAATTTCACCTTTTTTGTCGATAAGTAATCTTTTTTGGCCGAAAATTTAAATTCCTGTTGAAAAAGTGAACAACTTTGTTAACAATTCTTTCTATTGATTTAAGATTCAATTATTTTATTAAAAATTTACCTAATAAATTTTTCATTGCGAATTAACCTTTTTAATTGAAAATTTGACTACTTGGTTGCAAGCTGAATTACTTTTTAAAAAATGAATTTGATTGATGATTTAACAATTTGACTAAAAATCCGTTTTTTTTACTGAAAATTAGTTCATTTAACTGAAAATTTAACTATTCCACGTTTAGTTCAAAATTTAGATTTTTATTTAAAAATTAACCTTTTTATTTTAAGATGTATCCTTTTTAGTTAAAAATTTTACTTTTTGGTTGGAAATTTATATTTATTTAGTTGAAAATTAAAATATTGAATTAAAACTTCAACTAGTTTTATGGCGATTGAATTATTTTGTTGAAAATTCAACCATCTGTGTGTTTAAGATCAATTAAAAAGAAATAAAAATGTATAACGGTCAGGGAAATTGAAAAAGTAATCAAGAAAAAATCCTGTAACTTCGAAATTGTGGTTTTGTAGCAACCCTGTTAACTAAATTAAACATAAAAATAATTCATTTTTAATTATTATTATTCTTATTATTATTATTTGAATGAAAAAAGGTGTTTTACCCTTTGATTTCCTTGTAAAATTCCGTGACGACGATATTACAGGGTAAGAAATGGAAAAAGAAGAAAAGCGTGGCAATCATTGGTCCTCGAGTAAACCAAAGTTCAATAGTCGCTGGTATACAAGCGAAATATGCGTCAAGAAAGGGCAAAGCGCCGAGTATCATCGCAAAAGCTGAAGGCAGATAGACGATTTTCACTTGGAAGAGATTGTGAATAAACCAGGTCCACAATCCAAAGAAGGAAGCTAATTTAAATGTTGCTGCAAAAACGCCAATCACTGATTCTTGAAGAGCAACCGCGAACCTGTGGATATAAACAAGTATTTAGTTTAATCAAAAATTAATATTAAGTATGCCTATAAAGTCAATGTTAATGTTAAATAATAAATTAATCTTAAATTTAATTGTTATATACTTCACTAAAGTTTCTAAATAATTTTATCCTTAAATGTAAGTATAAATTTTATGACATACCCTCCAAATTCAGACATGCTTTAAATAAAAAAGGTCTTAATTAGCTGAGTTTTTTAAAAACACAAAACCATACATTACGAATTAAATACAGGGTGGCCGCTTGGCCGGTAAACCGAGAAGTTACCAAAAATTTTATGAGACTGGGAAATGATAAAGATTTTTTTAAACCGGTAATTAAAAAAATTTTTAGAAGAAAAATCTATCCAATCACAATTAGATCATTTTTTCTTTTAAACGCCTCAAAACAAAGTAACTCAAATTTTAGTTTAAACAATGTTAAGTTTTAAACAAAATCATTCAATTTTTAATGTTTCTAAATAAAAATTGCTTAAAATGATTTAATTTAGAAAATTGGAAAATTTATTGATTCATTCTCCAATTTAGAGCATTGAAAATAATAGCACAAATTTATATTTTTAACTAGAAAAGTTTTAACTGTTTAATTTATAACAGTTGAAAATTTTGCAATTTAATGGCATCTTGCTAAGTTATAAAATTCCAAAGAGATCCACTTTAAGTACTTTAATTTTCAGTTCAGTTTTGATTACTTCCAAAAGAAAACATTTTCAAGTTCAAGAATTCGAATTTTTTAATTTTGATGATCATGGAAAATTTTTTCAAACCAGTAAAAAACTGGGAATTCTTTCCTTGATTAAAGCGGCCACCATGAAAAAGGAAAAATAATTTTGAAAATATTTACCTATGACAGCTTATAGGACTAAATGTAGTTATCGCTTCGATTGGCTTGTAAGTCTTTCCACTAGAACTTAGCAGGTAAAATAAAGCCGTAAAAAACACTACCTATAACCGAAGATTCATGTAAGACATAGTATTAAGGATGGTCTAGGTGTGTATATTTTATTATTACTTATTTCTTTACTTAATGGACTGTTCAGGTCCGAGTTCTACGAAAATTCAAATTTCATACATGAAAAATACCTTTTTTTTATTCAAACTATCAATAAAAGTTTATAGTTATATCGTAAAAAAAACGTTTTAAAAAACATATTTTCAAAAGTTTTCTACTTTTTTTAGCTAAAAATAAAAACAACCGTATTTTCAAATTTAAAAACAAACTTTGTCAGAGAAAAATCTTTTTTTTAAGTCAACTGTTTTTGATGAAAATTTTATTGGCTGAAGTTTCTTCTCTTTGATTGAAAATTTAACTATTTTGTTGAAAATTTGTCTTTTGTTTTATGTTGATAAAAAATGACCTTTTTATTTGAAAAATGACATACTTTGTTAAAAATTCGTCATTTTTAGTTAAATTCAACGGCTTTTGATTAAAAATATATTTTTTTTGAATATCAACTATTACACTATATTTAATTAAAGATTCAGCTCTTTGGTTTAAAATAAACTATTTTGTTCAAAATCACTTTTTTTTCATTAAAAATTGATTAAATTAAAATTTAATTGGTCATTTTTGGTTAAAAAATTGCCTCTTTTAGTTTAAAAATCAACCATTTAGATGATAATTAATGCATTTGAATAAAAATTCATCTCCTCAATTAATATTTTTCGTTGAAAAATCATTTTTTGGTTGAAAGTTTAAATAATTTTGTAAAAATTCGTTCTTTTATATTTTCTCGAAAATTGATATTTTTTAACGAAAATTGTTCTTATTTGCAAATTCATGCATATTGGCTAAAAATTAATTTCGCTGATTAAAAATCGAAATACTTAAAAAAAATTATTTTGTTAAAAAAATACATATTTTTTTAACTTTGAATTTGAAAATTCGACTTTTTTGTAGACAATTAATCTTCTTTGTTTGAAAATTGATTGAAAATTTAAGTATTTTGTTCATAGCTTCTTTTTTTTTGTTTAAAATTATTTTTTTAACTGAAAACTGAACTATTTCATTTTTGGTTAAATTTAATTTGTATTCGTAAAATTTATTTCTTTGGATAAAAATTACACTATTTTATTTAAAAAATTTTATAAATAATTTTTCAACTTAAAAATTAAGAATTTTGTTTAAAATTCACCTTTTTGTTTAAATTCAATTGTATTTTATTTAATATTAAAATATTTATGGGTAAGAATATCAAATATTTCATTTTTCGTTGCAAATTCAACTTTTTTTAGTCAAAGTTATACTACTTTGTTTGGAAGTAATTATTTTGTTAAAGATACATTACTTTAGTTGAAAATTCATCTCTATGGATAAAAATTCAACTATTTTATGGAAAAATTCGCTTTTTTTTATTGAAAATTAGATGTTATACCAAAAAGTTTAACTATTCATTTTTTACTGACAATGTTAACTTTTTTTTGTTTGTTAAAAATTCACTTCTTCTGTTGCAAATTGAACTATATTGTTGAAGATTAAATTTTTTATAGAAAAATTTCACTATTCCGTTTACGGTTAAATTTTGTTCTTAAAAATTTAACAAGTTTGTTGAAAATTCGTTTTCTTTTAGTAGGAAATTTTCTTTTTTTAATTAGAACTTTAAATATTTAGTTGGAAAATTACGTATTTTCTTCTTTGAAAACTCATAATTTTGTTTGAAAATTGAACTATATTTCATATTGTTTCAAAATTTATCTTTATTAATTGAAAATTCTGCTATTGGGTAAGAAAATAAAGAATGTTATCAAAACACGTACTTTGTATTTTTTCAGTAGATAATAATGTTGTGCTTGTAAAATTCAGAACTACGAAAGAAAAAGTGGCCAGTAATTATAATATTAATTTTTTTCACTCCAAACTGAATAACTTACTTTTTTAAATTTGTTTTACAAACGAACTATACTTTGTTATTAATAATTTGTATGAAAAAAGCTATTTTTGATTTACTAAATTTAAATTTTCAGATAACTCGGACCCGAACAGATTGATAAAAATGGCTAAAAAGGCCTGATTGTTGCCAACTAGTTTAAAAGAGAAATCCAAGCGTAAAATATTTAATATAAGTTAAGGTCATAATTATTCACTCAAGTGTTACTATTTGCAAATTTGTCTTTTTTCTTCAGGTTTCGGCAAAAGTCGTGATTTTCATACAACTTTAATTTAGAAAAGCTCATTCTACTCCTTGACTGGTTCTTTATAATTCTATTCGTCACGTTTTTATGGAAATTATTTTATTTCGAAATAATACGCACAATTGTTTTTATTCATTTTTCGAATTTACCAATTTCTCAAATGTGTTAACATTGAATGAAAATCACGACTTTTGCCAAAAGTGGAAGAAAAAACTCAAAAAAGTCAATAACTACATATAAATAAACAATGATGATTTCAGCTATTTTTTCATTATTTACTTTTAGATTTCTCTTATAGAACTTTTCGCAACAGTCAATGACACTTTTTTGTAAATTTTTTTAATGAACTTAAGATTATGTAATTTTGAACTTCACAGTAAACCTAAATAAAATGAAAAGAGGGAATTTCAGTTCGCAACTTACCATACTGAGTGCAAAATTAAGTACGGCAGAGCCACTGATTAACACAATATAGAGTAACTCTGTTAATATCCCTAAAATAACGGACATATTTCCTTTAACAATGCCCCAAATCGAGTCGAGGACTGACATAAGAATGCCAACGTTCTCTTTTGCAAAATTCTGAATACTGGTCATGTTGAATAATTCTGTAAACACATAAATTATTAATTATTAAAGATTAATTAGGGTTTACTATAGGTCAGGGAATTCTGGCAAGCTAGGGAATTTCAAACTGGTCAGAGAAAGTGTCTTTCAGTTAAAAATTCTGCTATTTAATTGAAAATTTAATTATTTTGTTACCAATTAAAGTTGAAATTTTATCTACTTCATTAAAAATTAATTTTCTTGCTTAAATATTAAACTATTTTCTCGAAAATGTGTATTTTTGATTAAAATTACTTTTCTTAAATGAAAATGTAACCACTCCATTTTTGAAAAATCGAAATTTGATCGTTTTTATTAAAAACTCAACTATTACATTTTTATTTAAAAGACGACCTTTTTAGTTAAAAACTCCACTACTAAATTTTCGAATAAAAATTATTTATCTTTTTATGGTTTAAAATTCAAATTCTTGGTTGAAAGTTGAATTACTATGTTAAAAAATCATTATATTGGTTGAATATTTAATTATTTGGTGGAAAATTGATTTTTTCAGTTCACTTTTGGGTTGAAACTTCATTATATCTTTTGCGAAATTTTTGTAATCACATAATTTACTAATTATTAATGATAAAAAATTAATCAGGGTTACTATATTTCAGGGAGTTCTGGCAAATTAGGGAATTTAAGAGTGTCTAGGGAAAGTATCTTTTAGTTCAAAATTTTACCATTTAAATGAAAATTTAATTATTTTGTTTAAAAAACAACTATGTTGTGAAAAAGCCATTTTTTGCCGAAAATTCAATTACTTGGTTGAAATGTTTAACTACTTTCTTAAACATTTATTTTCCTGCTTGAATATTTAACTACTTTCTTGAAAATTCTTATTTTTTGTTAAAAATTATTTTCCTTAAGTGAAAATTTAACCATTCCATTTTTAGAATATTGAAAATTGATCGATCTTTTTTAGAGAAAAATTCCAATATTAATTTTTCCAATAAGAATTATTCATATGTTTTGGTTAAAAATTCAAATTATTGGTTAAAATATAAATTACTTTATTGAAAAGTAATATATTGGTTTATGATTTAATTATTTTCTTCGAAATTGATGATTTTTAGTTCCTTTTTGGGTTCAAAATTCATGTTTTCGAGTTAAAATCTTTGTAATTTTGTTAAAAATTCGTCTTTTTGGTTGATTTTAACTGGTTTTTATACAAAAATAACTTATTTTTTAGTTAAAATATGAAGGATTACATTTTTCATTGAAAATTTATCTTTTGGGTTGAATTGATCTGTTTCGTATTTAAAATTAAAATCTGTTTTGCTTAAAAAATGAGCTCATGTTAAAAAATTGTTTATTTTTCATTCAGATTCATCATTTTCGTTGGAGAATCATCTCTTTCGTTAAAAACTTTTTTTAAATTATTGATTTTAATTTATAAATTAACTATCGCACGTTTGGTCGAAAAATTTTTTTTAGGTGAAAATTCAACTCGTTGGTTAAAAAGTAATCTTTTTTGGTCGAAAATTCAAATGTTTAGTTGAACATTTGCCTCTTTAGATAGAAAATTCGTCATTAGAGATTGAAAATCAATTTTTCTTGGTTGAGTTGCACTGTTTTTTATTTGAAATAAAATCTGTTTTGGTTGAAATATAAAATATTACGTTTTTCATTGAGAATTAATCTTTTTTATTAAAAACTCCAACTACTTGGTTGAAAACTGAGCTCTTTCGTTAAAATTTTTTTTTCCGCTGAACATTCATCTTTCTTGATTAAAAATTCAACTGCTCTCTAAAAAATTAGCCTTTTTGGCTTAAAGATTCAAGCATTTAGTTAAATTCAACTGTTTTTGGCTGAATTTTAATCAGACTTGAATAAAAATTTAAATATTTTGTTGAAAATTCATCTTCTTTACTTGAAAATTCTATTATTTGGTTAAAGAACGATATTTCTTGGTTGAAAATTAAATTTCTTGTTGAAAATTCACTTTTTCGAGTATAAAATTCAACTCTTAACTTAAAATCTTAAAAGTTTCCTATCAAAAAATATATATATATCAATTATTTATAGTAATATATATAAGTTATATGGAGTTATTATATTGAGTTTTGAGAGAATTTTGTGCTGTGAAGTCTGACTTGTCACTAAAAGCGTTTAAAACAAATTAAAAAACCATTTTTGTTACATTAACATTATTGACTTCCTAATTGTAAAATTGTTTTTATGTCTTAAAGTAAAATGTATAGCTGTCAGGAAAAATGAAAAATTGGTCCGGGAAATGTCAGGGAATTTTGAAATTGGGATTTTCTAGCAGCCCTGATTAATGACAGCTCTGAGAGAAATTTAGCATTGAATACTAACGGAGAGGTGTTTTTCCAAAACTATCCTTGAAGCTTTCCCAGACTGAATAAGCAGCTTCGATATTCACAGTGGGACCAATCATGTCTGAACTATCATTAGACATCATCCAAGCCTGATAAAGTCTGTCCCAGAGTTCTAGAACTTTCTTTTCCATCAATTCAGCCTTGGCTGGTTCCAAATCTTTCACAAGATTCTTCACCCCATCGGAAATCGCGCTTCGACCATAAGTGTAGGCATTATCGAGGACACTGTTAACAGACTCTTCCCATTGTTCGGGCACCCAATCAATATCCGGATTATTCATCAAAGACGAATTCACAATGTCTCCTGTGATTTGAATCAAATGAATTCCTTCAGCATAAACCTGTCAACAATAAACTTTGATAATACAAACCTTATAAAGTAACAGGAATCACAGCGGTTAAGTAGTTCAATTTTAGGTAAAACATGGGATTCAATTTATTATAGAAAACTTTTTATATCATAAAAGTACCTCGGAAACCTCGTTTCTAGTCATTTTTTATTTAAAAATTTCTGTTTTAGTTAGCTTTGAAAATTTGTTTGAATACTTCAGCACTTTCTATTGAATTAAAGAAAATCAACGATTGAAAGATAGAAGAAGAACAGAATTGCAAAATGATGTTTGAAGTTTTTAAATGTATTTTTATCAGTAGATAGATTCTGGTTCGTTATTCTCAACCATTTTTTTCTAGATTATTCTTTTCAATGCAGACTTCTGAGTTGTTCAAAGTATTTTTTCAAGTAATCTAGACAGAAATAATTTAAAAACCACAACAATTACCTTAAAATTGTACTTTTTCTGTTTTTGTTTCACCTTTCACTATGTTTCTGGTATATTTTCATACGTTCAAAATTCTCGGATGACCAAACCCTTTTTCAATGTAAGGTAAAAAAATTATAGTGTGAAAAAGCAAAAATTAACCAAATTATTGACCACAAAAATAACGAAAATATAAAAATAACCATTTTTTTCATGTATACATTTTTCTACCATGAAAACCCAGCCATAAAACAATCAAATTCAAATTAATTATACTTTATTAGAGGGTCCTAATATACACTACTTCTTTGCATTTTATTTTAAACTGCCGAAGCTTCGCTCTGATGGTATACTTATTTTATTACACATTTTTGAAGTATTAAAAATGAATCAAATTTCTAATTTATTTATCGCAGGCTTCAAAGTCTCTGCCTGATAAGAAAACAATAAGAAAATAAAACTATTTTTTACTGAAAATTTATAATTTTTGGTTGAGAATTCATTCTTTTTGTTTACTAATTAAACTATTTTAGTAGAAAATTCAATTATTTGGTTTAAAAATTACTTTTTCTGTTGAAAATTTAACTGTTTTGTAGAAAATTAATCTCTTTTCGTTAAGAATTTAATTATTTGGTAAAAATGCATTTCTTTTTTGGGTTTAATTCGACCCTCTTTTATTTCAAATTAAACTTTTTAAATATATACAACTTTTCGTTGACAATTCGTCCTTTTTGTTGAAAATTCAACTGTGTACACAACTTTGTACTAAAAAATTCAATTGTTTTATTACAAAACTTGGTTCAAGGTTTAACTACATTGTTAAAAATGCCTTTTTTAAGATTCATCATTTGCAAATCAATGTTTTTTATTAAAAATGTTAAAATGTTGTTAAAAATTCAACGATTTTATTGAAAAATCAACCATTTCGTTCAAAAGTCGTCTATTGTATTGAATTAAACTGTTTACTGAAATTTAAAACTTGTTTTGGTTGAAGATTCATAATTTTATTTGAAAATTCACCTCTTTGATCAAAAATGTACCTATTTTGTATAAAATTTCTTTCTTTGGATTGGAAATTCAACTATTTTCGTAGAAAATTCCACTATTTGGTAAGAAAATTAATTTCTAGTGAAATATCATAATGTTCAATTGTTTTATAGAAAATTCGTTTTTTTTACTTGAAAATTCGGCATTTTGGTTGCAATTTTAGTTTGATTCTTGGCTGAAAATAATATTAGCTTAAAAAATCAACTACTTTGTTCAAAATTCATATTTTTAGGATGAATTCAAGTGTTTTTAATTTATATTTAAAATCTTTTTGGTTCAAATATCAACATTTTAATTGAAAATTTAACTACTTGGTAAAAAGTTCAACTAATTGGTTGAAAATACATTTTTTAAGAAGGATGAATTCAACAGTTTATTTGAATTAAAAATTTTTCTAGAAAGAAGATTCATAATTTTAGTTGACACTTTATCTCTTTGATTAAAAATGTACTTATATTGTAGAAACTTCCTCTTTTTGGGTTGGAAATTAAATTATTTTCATAGGAAATTCCACTGTTTGGTTAAAAATTAAATTTTTTGTTGAAGTATCATATTTTTTGGTTGAAATTTCAACTATTTTACAGAAAATTAATTTATTTACTTGGAATTTCAGCAATTTTGTTGTAATTTTTATTTGTTTCTTGACTGAAAAACCATATTTGTTTGAAAATTCTATTATTTTGTCGGAAATTCGTCTTCTTAGGATTGATTTAATTGTTTTCTATTTAAGATTGAAATCTCTTTTTTGGTTGAGATATCAACACTATTAATTTTTCGTTGAGAATTCATATTTTTTATTGAAATTTTTGACTGTTCGGTTTGAACTTGAACTATTTTGTTTCAAATTAAGTTTTGTTTTTAAAGATTCATGATTTATTTGGTTGAAAATCTAACTGTTTCGTTAAAAATTCTACCATTTGGTTGGAAAGGCCTTTTTTCGATAAATTCAACTGTTTATTATTTGAAATTTGTTTTGGTTGAAGAGTCATCATTTTAGTTGAAAATTCGTCTTTTTGGTTGAAAATTCAATTCTTTTCGTACAAAATTCCACTGTTAGGTTGAAAATGAACTAGTTAAAATGTATTTCTGGTTTAAACGTTCAACTGTGATTTCGTATTTTCATGATGAATCAAACTGTTTTTTATTTAAAATTGAAATCTTGTTTTTTTGGTTGGGATTTTAACACTATTACATTTTTGTTAAGAATTCATCTTTTTTATTGAAAGTGTAACTACATGCTTTTAAATTTGAACTATTTTGTTAAAAATTCAACCATTTGGTTAAAACATCAACAATTTTGTTGAAAAGCCCTCTTATAAAAGTCATATTTTTCGCTGACAATTCAAGTTGTATGTTAAGAATTCATCCAGCATGTTAAAAATGCAATATGTTTACAGCAAATATTAGGAATTAGAAACATCTCAATTTTAATTTAATATTAGTATCTGCATTAATTTTATTTAAAAAAAGTTATTCCTCTATTTTCATTAAAAAAAATCTCATTATTTACCCTATTTTTAGAGCATTATGGCCAACGAAACCTGCTAACTCTATAAAGATGTTTCTAATTCGCAACTACAGAATTTATTAATCTAGTACGAAAAAGGGACCAAGGGAAAAATCAGGTCTAAATCCTAGATTTGAGGTACTACAGGGAATTTTTCAAATGTAAGGGGAAGAAATGGGATTAGGTAAAAGAGGATAGTAACTGTGATTCCTGAAATAAAAATAAAGACCTGTTATTAACAAATTATTTCAAGGATCGGCCAAAGATGATGAAACTTCGTTCCTCACCTGTATCGTAATGAATATCGTAGCACAAATAGTAAAAACTAGTAGACCCAGAATCACAGCAACAGTAGCAACAGAATCGACCGATCTTTTCAAAATTGTCGTCAACTTCTGATCAACTAATATGATAACTTTATACAAGCCTCGAACATGAACCGGCAACAAAGCATTGAGTCTCTCGTCACACCAGTTTTTCACATTATCAATAACCCCTTGAATTCGTCCCCGTATTACAGTCCAAAGACCGAAGTAGCTGCCTAACTGTTTGATGAAATAATACGCTATGGGGATGATCAAAATGTGAAAAATCCATTTGTGCTTCCAGAGAAGCATCCCTGCGCAAGCATACACAGTTCCCTTCATGTACTTATCCGTATCAACTTTATCGTCTTCGATATCCAAAGACATTCTCAAATCAGCTCCTAATTTCTTGAAGAAATGTCTCTCGGGTACAATAGTTCTCATGACTGGTGTCGAGCTTCCAGAAGATTTTGATCGTCTTAGCATGACCGATTTTGCAGGATCAGCATCGACTGTATGAGCTTTCGGTGTGTCTTTGAGCTTTGGTATAACTCTAGGTTTATTTTCTACGGGAGTACTCGATGCAACTTCTGGATTCTTCTCATCGATGGAATCCATGGATTTGATGTTTGCTTCTAACACGTCTTCGAATGCACCTTCGTCATCTGGGGATGTTGGTCTATCGTTTGTATCGGGCCAGCAGGTTCGAGAGTCGTTTCGTATTAAATTGACTGCTGCTTCCATAAATGAGAGGCAGTTGCCTTCTAATTCTTGGCGTTCTAGGATTGCTAGAACTTCATAAATGAAACCAACGACGAGGAGGACTTGCAGGGTGCAGAAGACTATGACTGGATATGTTCCCAGGATGTTGGAGACGTAGAGACTGATCAGCAGCCATATGACACATGAAGATAAGTGGAATTGCAGCAAGTTTTCTGGCCTCCAGTAGATGTAAAGAGCTGATAGGTAACCGATCAGGATCAAGGAAATCTGCAGAAAATCGATTTTTTACATCCTAATACTCTTATTTCAATTTCATTTCACACAGTAGTAAATAATAGCATGAAATTAAAAAAAACGGTGAAATAGCGTCATGCAATTTTTTAAATATTAAATTGAGAAGATAACTATTTTGTAAATCTGGTATAAAGTACACATCTCCCACAAAATCGCAGGAAATCCTTTTGAATTTGTTGAAGTGCCCTAACAGCTTTTTAAATCCCTTGAAATCATTGAAATCATTTAAAATAAAAATTATTTATTTTGATACACTATGAATTCCTTAATTCTGGTGAAATCAGGGTGGCAGCAAGACTGTATTTCCAAAATTCCCTGACTTGTCCCTGACGTTTCTTTTATAAACGAAATAAAATACTTTTAATTTAATTTATAAATTTCTAACCCAAAAAGGGAATAGATGTGAATAAAGTACAATAATATAGTGACTATAGTGTTCTTTTGAATTCAATACAATGAGAGTTAAATTAAAAAGAATTAAAATGGATTGGAAAATTTTTTTAAATTGCATTGGACCGAATCCAATCGCTCGTGGGCGAAATATATTGTTTCTCAGAGGAAATTAGGCGATACATCTTTTTCCGATTTGCAAACAGAATTTTTCAGAATTAAAAAAATGGCAGCCGAAATGATATTTTTTCCTGTTTTAAAAATTTTAAGAAAATAAAAAAAAAGATTTTCTTCGCAGCATCATGCGGGTTAAGCCATTTTTGAGGACGGGTGAATTTTTTTCCCTGAAAAATGTATAGTTTAAAATTTTTTTACGCAATTGAAATAAATTGAAATTTAGTAGAATAAATGAATTCAGGATAAATTAATAAGAATGCAGGGTGAATAGCAAATGAATTGCAAAAACTATTTTTAAATCTCTTCAGATCTTTGAAACCCTGCAAAATCCTTAACATCTTGTTAATAAGTCTTTAAAATCCATTAAAAAATTATAATATACCGTGAATAATGGATTAAAAGATCCTTAGTATAATTAAAATTCTCGAAAACGTTATAAGAACCCTTCGAATCTTTTAAGTATTTTAGAGCCTTGAATGTCCTGTAAAATCGTTCCAAATCTTCGAAAATACTAGAAAATTATTTACAACTGCATGAAACAAATTTTAAATCCCTTAAAACCATTAAAATCCTTTGAAATCATTGGATATTTTTGTAATCTCTTAAAAAGACCTTAGAACCTTTTAAAACACTTTTTAAAGCTCTTGAAAACGTTTGGAATGTTTGAAAAGATCCTAAAATGTTTTAAATACTTTACAACCTTTTGAAATCCCTTGGAATTCTGTAAAGCTCTCGAAAATTACTTGCAAGTACTAAAAATACTCTTAAATCTTTCAAATTCTTTGAAATCACTTCAAATCATTGAAATATATTTAAAATTCCTTGAAAATTTTTAAAATACCCTAAAGTATTTCAATCCATTTGAAATCTTTTAAAACTTTCTGAATCTCTTTAAAATTAATTGGAAGTTTTAAAAATACCCTAACTACAACCCTGCGTAATACCTTTAAATTAATAAATTAAAATCTGTTTAAAATTCTTTGGAAATTTTCAAAATACCCTAAAATCCTTTGGAATACATTATTATCATAATTATTATATACAATAAATTATTATTATCATCATTATTGCATTAAAAACTGCTAAAAATTCTTTTGAAACTTTCAAAATACCCTAAAGTATTTGTAATTCTCTGAAATCTTTTGAAATCCTTTGAATCATTTTAATGGTCTTAAGAATTGGTTGAAATTTTTTTAAATACCATAAAATCTTTTAAATCCTTTGTAATGTCTTCAAATTAATAAAATCTGTTTAAAATACCCTAAGATGTACAAATTTAATAATAGATTTATTGCTTTAACGATGATTCATTTTCATAAAAAAATATATTTCGGGTTCCAATCGTGTAGAAAACTACAATTGAAACCCAAAATATATCTATTTGTCAATGTACAAATTTGTAAGGCTCTTAAAACTTATTTGGAGTTCAAACAATATCCTGAAATATGTTTAATTCTTTGAATTCACTAAATTATTTAGGCCAAATGAACATTTCTTGGAATTTCTTACAAGATCGTAAAATTCTAAAAAATTGGAGGAAATTCTTACTTTTTTCTGACTAGTTTTCTTTTTTTCTGATTAGTAGATAACCTTTTTTAAATCCTTTGAAATTTTCTGAAATTCTACGAAATTCTCTGAAAACTTAAAAAGTTTTAATCTCGTTAAACTCATTATTATTGTGAATTTTTTTGCTTGCATGGTGCAACACATTTAACGTTGAAACCAGAATGTTAAACAAATTTAAATATCTTTTCTTCTGATTTATTTAAAATATTTGTTTAATTTTTATTATTATTATATTTGTAGCAACTGTGTAAAATGTTTATTCGAGTACATGTCCCATTAATCGTGAAGGTCCCAATAATCGTGCAATTTGGTTATAATTTGGATTTATTGTTTAAAAATATATTAAAAGCAACATTTAATGATAAAACCCGTTTATTTTTAGCATTTTAAAGTATAAAATTGAAATTAATTACATTAAAATTAAACTGGAAAAAATTGAAAAAAAAAACTGAAGAAAATTGACATGACGTTTACTGGGACTCAGGACACGATTGAAGTTGCAATATCTTCTCGAAGCGTGTTGTATCTTAAATAATTGATAAATGCCTTCATCACTCCTTATATTGATAATTTTGATAGATTCAACAATCAACAAGTTTCAACAAAGAAACATTTTTCTTGTCCTGACATTTTTTCGTATCGTGCATTGTTTGGCTGAAAATGTTAATTTTCGTTTCTTTTTTTTGAGTTTGAAAATGCTATATCTCTGAAAATTTTAATTTTATCAAAAAAAGTCATTAGTAGACATTGTTTTTCTTTTGAAGTTCTATAAATAATTGCACAGAGAATTTTTGAATGTTGAAAAAAGTGGTCTGAAACATTTTCAAAATGTGCTCACTTTTTCAATTTTTATCTAAAATGGCTGGCTAACGAACTTGACCTTTATTTTAGGACAATAAAAGAGTATACTAAAGGCCAATCCAATCTGTCAATTCTTTCGAAAGTTATCGTGCTAACAAAATAAAAATTTACAGACACACAGGCACATTCGTAAAAACCTGTTTTTCGGATTAAGGGGGTCTCAAAATGTGGACATTTTAAAAAAATTGGGGGTCCAATTTTACACAAATCTAATACCTTTTCTGATGAGAATATAAACATCTTAACTCTCATTTAATAACATTAACAGAACTTAAGCAATCATAGAGAAACCTTGATGACATCATATACGATACGTGAAGCCATCAGATTCTAGACTAAACAATAAAAAGTAAATAAAGTAGAAAAAAGTAGATTTTGCAACAGAAGAAAAAAATTCCCGGTCCGCTAGACACCCTGTCTCTAAAAAATCTTCGAAATTCCCTAAAATCCTTTGAAATCCTTTGATACCATTTTTAAATTTTTTAAATTTGTTGGTATCTTATAAAATACCATAAAACCTTTTAAATATTTTGAAATCTTTCTGAAATCCTGAGAGATCTTTGCCAAATCTTTGAAATATTTTTGAAATGTTTGGTAATATTTGTAATATTTGTATTGTAATATTTGTTAAAAAGTGGAAACTTTCATAAAATAATTGAAACCGTTGCGAAATCTTTAGAATTTATCCGAAATCTGCGAAATACTAAAACTAATTTTTTAATATTTATAAGATTTTGTGAAATTATTGCAATATTTGTGAAATAATTAGAGTTTGTAAAATCTTTTAAATCTATCCGAAATTTTAAGGAAATATTTGAAAACTGTTAAATCTTTGAGAAATCTTTTAGATTCTTGTTAAATCGTTGTCAAATTTGTCTCAAATATTTAAAAGTCTTTGCGAAATATTTGTGAAATTAATTAAATCTTTGGCAACAGGAAATTTATATCTGCATTTATTATTTATTATATACTATTTATTGTTCATTTATTATTATTTACGTACAATTTGCCATCACCTAGAGGAAAAAGCCCCGCGCTTCTGAAGTTTTAAACAATTTTTAAACTTTCTTTTAGAACTACAGCACTGGCACTCCGAATAAATAATATGAAAATTTAAAAAGGGTTGTTGAATACTTACCATCCAGGTATTGCAAGTGGAAATAAAGAATCCAAGAATCATATTTCCAAGCATACCAATTCTCCAAACGAGACACATGAAAATGTTAGGCATGTAATTATAAACTAGAGAGCCAATCGTTGCGATCGAGACAGCACCAAAAATATACTTGAAGTGCTTTCGAAGAAAAGATCCAATAATTTCAGAAACATCATCCACGATATAGATAGGTATCATAGTTAAATTGACGGCCAGAGGCCTGTGAGAAGCTTCTGACCAGCTGAACCAGGAATGCACAGTCGTCGCCAAAGAACACTTGAAAGGAAACAACACCGAGCCACATAATAATGCCCAAATTAAAGGTTTCACGAAAGGACTCAGGATAATATAAAGTCCATACCCCGCGGAGCAAATTAATGATAAAAGCAAGAGTGCTACCGCATTGTAAATTCCTTGTTTTAAGGCTTTTTCATGTCCTGCACTGAAGCCTGAAAACTTGTTTAGGAGGTTATCCATTTTTCAAGATTCAAAATATCCTTTGAGGTTAGAATTACGGTATCAACACATTTTTCAATATCTTTTCAGAAATATCACTCTAACTAATGAATTCTGTTTTAATTCTGAAGTGTGTCGTTGAATAAAGAAGTTTCACATCCCGACTAAGCCTGCCGAATTCGTTTGCCACGCGGATTGCGTTATTTTGTTTGTTTACGTCACTTTCGTTCGCTTTCGTTACATTATCCCACCACGTGACCATCACATCACACGTGAAAATAGCCACCTGTCAAATATAAAAGGAATTTCAAAACATTAATGTAATATAAATGTTCTAAGCCTAAATTCAAATCTGTTAAAGAAAATTTCTTCATTCACAGACAGAGGATTAATTTTTTTTCAATGTGAGAAAAATAGGGCCACACAATTTTTTGTTATTTTTTTAATCATTAATCGAGGGCTTAACTATATTTTTGTATTTTGGTATAAAAGTCTTTTCGAGGTCTTAGGCTGTCAACCTAAAGTGTATTTTAACCCGATTGCGCAACATTTTTAATTTATAAATTTTCTGTTAAAATTTATTTCTAAATGTTTCTAAAGATTATTGATATAAAAGCAAATTTGAATTGTAAATGATTGATTAATAATCGGACATAACCTTGTTCTTAACATTTTGCTACCACACTATAATTTGTAAACTTTCTTACATTTTTAAAGAGAAAATAAAAATTAAATTGTGGGCCAGAACTTATTTAGAAGAATTCAAAAAATTTTTAGGAATGTTTTGATAATTATGAAAGATTTGAGGAGCTTGCATTTTTATCAAGATTTCTGAGACCATTTTTAATGGTTTAGGTTTTATTTTAAAAGAATAATTTTCAGTTTCGAACATTTCAAAATATGTTGAAAAAGAATATGGAAGACTTTTTGAAGACCATTTTAAACAAATTTTCAGGATTTAAAAAATGTTTAGGTAAACTGAATTTTGCAACGTATCATGAGAATAAAAAAAGTTTATAAGATTCATGAAGAATTATTGTTTTTTAATGAATTCTAAGACGAAATTGAACCAATTTAAGTAATAAGTTTAAGAAATATTCAGAAGTTTTGATTAAAATGTAATTAAAACTTGTAACTATTTTTTAAGAATTTTGTAAGGTTTCGCGCAAATGGAAAAAAAAATTATTTCGAAAAATTCATTTTAAGAGATTTTTTTTTAATTCAAAACTTTTCAGAATATTAAAAAAATAATCAAAGAAGAACCTGAAAGATTTGAAAGACAATTTTTTTAATTTTGTAGAATTAACAAAATATCAGGAAAAATTTGAATAATTTTTAAAGATTTTTAAAGATTTAAGATTAAAGATTTTTAAAGATTAGAAGGTTTACAAGATATGATAAGATTAAAAAAAAAGAGAATTTTCTTCATATTCTTGCGCAAATTTTAAATGATTTTTTATTTTGAAAAAAGAACTTTAAGAGAAAAGTAAAAAAGTTTTTTAAACATATCAAACGATTTTCTCAAATTTCGAAAAAGAGAGTAAACAATTTTAAAGCAAAATGTTTAATTTAGTAAGATAAAAAAAATTAAATTAAATCGAGTAAATTAAACAAATATTTAGTACAATTCGAGAGAATCAAACATATTCTAAACTTTAAAAGAATTTTGGACTGGAATAGTTTTATAAAGATTTAAAATATAAACTTCAGGATTTTAAATTGAATTTTGAAAGGTTTCAAAATAATAAAAAAAATTTCTTAAAATTCCTGGGAAAATTTAGAAGATTGTAAGGCAACTTTTTTACGTTTTGAATGATTTGTCAAAATGTTGAAAAAAATTTAAGTCAGTCAAAAACATTTAAAGGAATTTAGGACGTTTTAAATATATCAGAAATATTTAATAACTTGCAAACGTTTCCGAAAATTTATTTTAAATTTAACAACTGTCAAACAGAATTTTATATTTTTCCGTTCTAATTTTAAATTGTTTTATTCCATTTATAAGAGATTCTAGGTTAAAAATGTTACGAATTTAAGATTCTGGTATTTAATTATTGATGGTCGGTCAAGGAAAATGAAAAATTAATCAGAGAAAAATTAGGGACTTTTTAAAAAAAAGTTTTGCATAACCCTATATGATATAATATTCTTATTAGCAACTTATTTGCCTTTTGTTTATATTTTTTTTCAGTTTCTTCCTGCTGAAGATCATCTTTTAAATTATATGAATTTGATTAATTTTTTGAAAATTTGACAATTTTGCTAAAAAATCTTTCTTTCTTCATCAAAAATTCAACCGTTTTTTTTCAACCTCAACTATTTCGCAGAAAATTGACTCGTTCCTTAAAGTTTATACTTTTTTTAAAAGTAATTTAAAATCTTTTTTGGATAAAAATTCAACAATTTTATTGAATTTTTTCATTTTTATTAAAATTTCCAAAATATATTCTTTTTCAAACATTCAACTGTTTTGTTGAAAATTTGTCATTTTGAGTTTAAAATTCAAACTAAAATATTTTTTTGATGAAAATAATGATTTTTTTGTTGAAAATTTGTCTTCTTGATTTAAAAATTAATTTATTTGTAATAAAAATGTCATCTTTCTTGGATGAAAATGCATCTATTGGGTTCAAAATTAATCTATTGTTTTGTTTGAAAATTTTATTTGAAATATTTTTAAATGAATGTTTATCTCTTTGGTTGAATGTTTAACGATTTTGTTAAAAATTTATTTTTTGCTGAAAATTCATACTGTCTGGTGGGAAAATAAATTTCTGTACAGAAAATTCATTTTTTATCTTAAAGGTTCAACAATTTAGATGAACATTTTTTTTCTTTAATGATTAAAAAAATCTTTATTTCTTAAAAATCGTGTTTTTGGTTTTTAAATTAATTTTAAAAATTAAATTTTTTTGTTGTTGTTTAAGTATCATCTGCTACACATTTAAAAATGAGAATTCAACTTTTTAGGTTAAAAATTCAATTAAATAAATACATTAAATGGCTATCTAACATTTTATTTTTATTTTCATCTAATTAATGAAATATAATTTTACAAAATAATAAGACTAATGATTTTATGTCATATACTTTAAAGATCTAATTTTCAAGCTTTTTTCAAGATTGATTTTCTACCTAAAACACGAATTGTCAACAAAATACAAACAGTTTTCAACAAATAATTGAATTTTTAACCAAAAAGATTAATTTTCAACCAGAAAGAATAATTTTTAATAAAAAAAAATGAACTTTCAACGAATTACATGAATTTAAAACTAAATAGTTTGAACAATGGACGAGATGCTAGTTTTTAAACATTGTAAAGTAAATTTTGAAATTTCCATACTAAAAAGGATAAATTATTAACCAAAAATATTGCAGTTAAATGTTTATTATAGAGAATTAATTTTTAATAAAAAAAAAAAACAAATTTTCTATAAAACAATTTAATTTTGTACCAAATAGTTGACTTTTCTATCGAAGTGTTGAATTTTCATGCGAAAAAGACAAATTTTTAATACAACAGTTTAATTTTCAAGCCGAGAATATGAACGTTTAACTAATCAGTGGAAAATTGAACAAAATTGGTTCAACTTTTAGTTAATAAAAAAAATGTTATCAAAGATAAAACTAAGTTTCAATACAGAACATTAATTTTTTACCAAAAATATGAATTTTTAACAAAATACATGAATTTTTAAGCAAAAAGTTGAATTTTCAACCAACAAGATTAATTTTTTTATTAAAGAGAATTTTAATACTCAATCAAAAAATTCATTTTCTACAAAAGAGTTGAATTTTGAATCACATAATTGAACTTTCTACCAATGTGTTTAAGTTTTAAGCAAAAAAGACAATTTTCTGTAAGCGACTTGAATGTTCAACATTTTATTTTATTTGAAAAAATCGTTTAAGGTTGTGATATGCCGTTTAAGGCCTGCAAATTAATATTCTTCGTTTTTTATTTTTTTAACATTAAACTTTATAAAACCTAAATTTTATAAAACTAAAAAAATGTTTGATGATATCGGGCCTAGGATATGAAAATTTGTCAAATTATTACAATTATTGTCCTGAAATGTCCCCTAAAGAATTTTTTCTGGAATAATATGTACAAGATTTCTTCTAAAATATAAAGAGAATATTTTCCATATGTTATTTTCAGCAAATAAAAATTCAATGAAATCGATAAGCCTAAGGTTCTCTAGACATCCGCTGGAATCCCTTGAAATCTTTTAAATATAATTGTTATCCTGGATACCTTTTTAAAATTATTTGAAATTTTCCGAAATCCAACGAAACTGTTTGAAAAACCTTCAAAAATTTGAAGTCTGGTTAAATTCCTAAGGATCTTGTCAAATATCCTGAAATTTTTATAATCCTTTAAAATAAAATTGATCAAAGCTAGTGAAATTTCTAGTAATCCCATAAAATTAATTACAATCACTTAAAACGTCTTGAAGTCTGTAATATCTTCCAAATACCTTCAAAAATGACGAAGTCTTTGAAATCTTCTGAAATACCCTAATATCCTAAAAAATATAATAAAGTCCTTTATAATTCCTTGATATCATCGATATTTTCTGACATTCCTAGAAATCTTTTATAATGTCCTAAAAGGTATGAAATTCTTTGAAATTCACTGAAATCTATTAACAACCCTTGAATTTTATTGAAATCTTCTGAAATTCCTAAAAAAGTTCCCTTTTTTTTTAATCTCTTGAAATCTATAGAAATTTCTTATGACGCTATGTAATATTTTACTTTATTTTAAAAACCTACAAATAAATCCATCAAATATTTTAAGATTCCTTGAAATATTTTCAATCTTCTGAAATCTTACGAAATCATTTGAAAATATTAAAAACCTTTAAATCATGTACAATCGCTTTAAATCTTTTAAATCCTTTAAAACGGGTAGAAATCCCTCGACATTTCATTAAATTTATTGCCTAAAGTTCTCCAAAAATTCGTTCAAATCCCGTGTAATTTTTAAAAAATAATTGATGTGTTGAATACCGTTTACAAATCTTTCAAAATTTTTTGAAATCCTACGAAAATCTCCCAAAATGCTTATAAATTTGAAAATCTCTTTGAATTCCTTGGAATCTTATTAAACATCTTAAACGTTTTTCAATTATTTAAAATTCATAAAATCCCTAACGTCTTGTGAAAGTCGACAAATTGATTAAAATCCCGTAAACCATCTTGAAATCTACGATATTTTTCCAAATATCTAAAAATGAAATAATCTTCAAGATCCTCTGAAATATGGCAAAATCATAAAAAATCTTATAAAATCCCGTGATATCTTGTATATTTTCTAAAATTTCTAGAAATCTCTTAAAATGCCCTAAAAGATACGAAATCCACTGAAATCGTTTACAAGCCCTTGAATTCTGTTAAAATCTTCTGGAATTCCTAGAAAACAATTTTTCTAAACTCTTGAACTCTGCTGAAATTCCTACAGTAAAATTCCTTGAAATCTTCTAAAATCGTTTAAAATTCCTTTGAAATTGTTAAAATCCCTTAAGTAAAATGAAAACACTAAATATCTTTTGAAACGCCGTACAACATCTTGAAATTTTCAATTTCTTTGAACATTCCTTTAAAAAATTTAAATCTTTAAAATCACATGAGACCCCATAAAATCTTTTGGAAGCCGTAGAAATGCCTAGAATTCTCTTAAAAGTTCATTAAATTTAATTTACTCACAACAGTTCTCTAGAATTCCTTAGAAATGCCCTTTTATCTTTTAGAATCTTTAAAATCCTTGTATTCTTTAACACCCTTTTAAGATTTCTAGAAATTTTTTAAAGTCTAAGATCCTCTAAAATATCCTAAAATCGTCCAAATCCTTTAAAATCCATTAAAATTGTTTAAATCTCTAAAGTCTTTGGAGACCCTATAAAATCATATAAAAGCGTGCAATTTGATAAAACAGTAGTATTAGTGTAATTATTTTGAATAGTAGCAAAGTTACAGTCAATTCGTTAAAAAAATACAATCCATGAATTTTCCTGGGTTTACAGGTCTACTTTTTCAAAAATGCAGTCAATTCTATTCAATTTCAGCACGTTCTACTGATCTTTTCAATAATTATTAAATTCTAAACAATTCTCATTAATATTATTATAGATTTTTTGTTAAATTCTGGAATTATAATTACATTTTTTCATAATTCCATGCCTTTTTCCAGTTATTCCATCTCTAGCAGCAACCTTAAATATATAAATAGCCTAGTTTGAAATTTCCAATTTTAGGATCATTTTTTTGATATAAGAATTTCAAGAACTTAAACCTGCATTTTAAGTTTTGTTTTTCCTTTATCTTTTTTTTTATTAAAATATTTTAAATTAAATTCTTCGACTGAAATTGGAAAAAGTATAAATTTCTTCTTCAGGCTTTTGTTAATTATATTAATATAATTTATTAAATACATATCTAACATATATACGTGCTCAACGCCGGTATAATTATAATTTGGCTTGAATATCATTTTGAGTACATGATAATAAAGTCGGTGCGATATCAAAATACGATCTCGCATCTTCCTGTTGCAACATACCGTCTAAAATAGAAACATAGGTAGATAATCGAACTTTATCAGCTTGATACACCGGCGATTTCTCTGGTCGTTTTAAATCGCCGATTTCCAATAAACTGGAGAGGGTTGATGTGTAAAGATCAATTGACAGGGAGTATGGATGCTTAAAAACTGTATCTGCTTTATAGAGGAGTTCTTCAGTCACTTTTTGGGACTCTTTTACAATATTTTTGTCAGTACATTCGCCCAACACAGACTCGTCCCACTAAAACAAAATATTTTCAAAATTAAGACCAACTTATAATTTAAAAAAAGATTAATCTGAACAGAAGCGAACTAGTATTCACCAACGGCCCGATGAAAGTATTTCAGATTAGCCCTAAATGCGATTCAACGTAATTTATTTGAAAACGTTGTAAAAATTTCAAAAGATCTGAAAGATTTCCAGGGATTTTAACACCTTTCAAGCAAAGTCATAGGATTTCCAAGGGTTTTAATTATTTTAAGGAATTTTCAAAGCTTTCAAACGCTTTAAAAAATTAAAAATTATTTGAAAGATTTTAAGGCAGTTAAAGGAAATTGACACGAATTATTACGGGGTATAATAATATTTTAAAGGTTTTGATGGACTTTAAGAAATTTGATAAAAAAAGGATTTAATAGGATTTAAAAGATTTCAAGGGACTTCAGAGAATAGTTCAGATTTTTTAAAGAGAATTTAAAGTTTATTTTTAAAAGGTTCATATTTCCTAGGATATCAAAGATAGCATAAATTTTCAAATATTTCAAGAACTCCATGCGGGTTTAAAGAATTTCCTCAGATTTTAAAAGATTTGGAAGGATTTTGCAGGATGCATAAGATTCAGGACTCATCGAATTTGTAAGATTTTAGTATTTAAGGTATTTTATTGAATGTCTGAGGATCTCATAGAATTTTAAATATATTAAGAGATTTCGAACGATTTCAAGGAATATTATCAGATTTCGTGTAATTCGACGGGATTTCAAGGGATTTTGTAACGTTCTAACGGGTTTCAAAGCATATATTTAGAAGGGCTGAGAGGTTTTAAAGATATGAAAAGATTGTTTAATATTTCTAGGTGTTTCTAGAAATTTTAAAGAGTTTTCAGTATATCTTTCCAAGGATTTTAAAGATTTTAGAATAGCTTAAAAAAATTGTAAGGGATTTAAAAAGATTTCAAAAGACTTCAAAGGATTTGAAATAGTTTAAGGCAATTTTAAAAGATTCCAAGGAATGTTCAAGAGATTCACAAATTTTAAAGAGTTTCCAGGGGTTTAATTTTTTGCAAGCGATTTAAAAAAATCACAAGTTTTTAAATAATTTCCTAGAACTTGAGAAGATTTGGAAAGATTTTACAATAAAGTTTTAGGATATTTTTAAAGATTCCAAAGAATCTTTAAGGTATTACAAAATTTGAAGAAGTTTCCAAGGAATTTAATTATGGTGAGGGAAAAAATATAAAATCCATGAAGTTATAAATAATTTCATAGAATTTGGGAAGATTTGGGAAGGAGATTCTAAGGAATTTAATTATTGTAAGAGATACAAACAAAATTCATGAAGTTTTAAATAATTTAATAGAATTTCGAAAGATTTTAAAGGATTTTACAATAATGTTTTAGGATATTTTAAGATAATCCAAAGAATCTTCAAGAGAATAAGTAAATTTCAAGATGTTTCAAAGAGTTTTAATGATTGTAACGGATACAAAAATCATATGGTTTTAAATAATTTCCTAGAATTTTGAAATATTTGAAAGGAATAAGTAAATTTCAAGAAGTATCCAAGGATTTTAAAGATTAGATGATGAAAGGTTTTAAATAATTTTCTACAATTTCTGAAGATTTGGAAGGATTCTATGATAGGGTTGTAGGATATTTTTAACGATTTCAAGGCTTTTGAGAGAATTTAAAAATATTTCAAAGGATTTTAAAGAATTTCAATAGATTCGAAGGGATTTTGTAAAATTTCCGGAGATTTCAGTAAATTTAGACGATTTGAAAGGCTTATAATCAGGCATTTTAATCAATTTTCCAGGAACCTAAAGGATTTTATAGAACATACAATATTTAAAAGGATTTCAAGGAATATTATCATATTCCACGTAATTTGTCGGGATTTTATATTTTAATGGATTTCAAAGAATTTATTTACATGAATGGACAGATTTAAAATCATTGTAAATATTTTAAAATACTTGAGGCGTTTACAAACATTTTAAAGAATTAAAAATATTTAAGTACATTTTGAAAGACTCGAAGAAATTTCCAAGAGATTAAAATTTCAAGTGATTTAAACAAATGGCATCCGGTTTTAAAGAATTTCCTAGTACGTACTTCGGAAATATTTTATAGGACCTGTAAGATTTTAAAATATTTTAAAACATTCCAGGAGATCTTAACCGATTTTATCAGGTTTTCAAAGACTTTATTTATATTAAATGATTTTATAATATTTCAAGAGGCATCAAGGAATTTCATATGATTTAAGGGATTTTAATACAAGATTTTCCAGATTTAAAGGTTTTTAATTTTTTACCGTGATTACACCGTTTGAGTTCCACGCTAGTCCGGGCTAGTATCAGTATTAACTTTTGTAATTTTTCTATTTTTTCTTGTATTATATTCAAAATTACCTTTAAAAGAATACTGCATGTTATGTATACAGCCGCTACATAAGGTAAAATAAGATTGCACAAGAGGGAATGCAGTCTGGTGTTAGAAGCTATCGCAAGTGAATCTCCAAAATCTCGAATGCAATTTTCCTTTAGCATAAAAGAAAGCGTCTCTTCCCATTCCGATTGAAAAGAAGATTCACCGACTTCTGCCTGTATTGCTAATTCTGTGCTCAAGAGTTTTCGCAGCAGTCGATAGTGCTCGAACACTTTTTCTGGAAATGAATGCAAAAGATTATATCATGGAAGCAGGGCGAAACAGATTATCTAAAGTAATGTAGGGATTTTGACATTCAAATAAATATATAATCATTTGAGGCCTCGGACTCACGACACTATTGACACTTTTTTAGATTTTTTTTTAAGGATGCAAATATTTTACTACTATTTTGACCAAAATGACACCAAAGATACTACTTTCGCAAACTGCACGCTAATAAAATTATTTTAGTTTTATTTTTTAGTATTATTTTTCAAGTTTACAGAAATTTTAAGTGATATATTTAAAAATTTCAAGATAATTCATAGGATTTTAAATTATTTTAAGAAAATTGCAATTTTATACAATCTTTAAACATTTTTAAAGAAGTTTTAAAAGTTATCTCAAATTTCAAGCTGTTGTATGGAATTTTACAAGATTTAAAGGATTTAAGAAATTTTAAAAGATTTTAAACTATATAGTGTATTTTAAAATATAATAAAAATATAATAAATATAATTAAATATAATATTTTTATTATAGGGAATTTTGACAGCTTTTTAGTAGATAATCTATCTAATCACTTTAAAAATTACAAATTTTATATCAAATTATATAATGCAATTTAAAATAAGTTCGATTTTAAATTCTTTGCAGAGATAAGTTTAATTGTTAACTTTTTCAATTATTAAATGATTCATTTTACAACGCAAAATTCTTAAATATTTTACATTACAAATCAACTTTAGGTTTTCTTTTTCAATTTAAAGAATTTTAAAATGCAGTAGTAAAGACGTAAATAATTAAAATTCTAAAACGTTTGAAAATTAAAAATTTTAATAAAAAACGTTTTAAGTTGACCAAGTATAATTAACAATTATCAAATGATTTTTAAAGTTTATTTAAAGTTCGAGTTCTGAAAATTGGAAAATAATTAATTTTACAAGACGTAACTTGAAACTAATAGATTCACAATTAAATGATTTTATTTTATTTCAAATATGGTTTCAATCTAAAATATTCCAATTTTAACTCCTTGAATTTGACAATTTTAAATTTAAAAATAGGAAGAATTTTTTATATTCAGCAACATTTGACCGCTAATTAAAAATGAGCAATCATAAATACATTTTGTAAAATAAATAATTTAAAACTGAATTATTTGAAATGGAAAGTAACAATTATAATGGTTACAGTTTGAATTTTTTCGTTTTTCATTCAAAAGTGATTAAAGACATTACATATATATTTGAAGATGTTTTACGGGATTTTACTTGTCATATTAATATATTTAAAAAATGTAACATTTTTTTCATTTATTTACTTTTTTTGAATTTTATTTCAAAGAATTAAAAAATTTGAGGGGAATTAAATAAAAATGATGTTGTGCATACCTAAATAATACAACGCGTCTTTAGTGTTTTTGCAAAAATGCCTGATTGGTCTGAACATTGCTGCCAACTATATGTTTGTTTTTTTAAACGCACATGAATATAGCAAGATTTCAGACAATTTTAAAGAATAAAGAGCACCCAGGATATCAGTGATATTTAAAAGATTTCAAGAGATTCCAACAGATTTGTAGAGAATCTTAGGGAATAAATGAAATGCAGGTATTTCTACGGATTTTAAGGGATATCTTGAAGGGTATATCTTAAAAGATTCGAAATAATTACATTAGATTATAGTATAGAAATTAAGAATATTAAAATATTGAAAGAGTTGGTGTAAACATTTTGAAGATTTACAAACATATCACGAGGTTTTAAGGGATTCCAAAGGATTTCAATCATTTTTTAAAAGGTTTTTCAGAGATTTAAAAATATTTCCAAAGATTTTGAGGAATTGCGAAACATTTCGACGGAGTTTATAGGATTTTAAGGACTTCCAAACATTTTCGGGAATTTTTAAGGCATTTCAAAGGATTTCAAGGGATTTACAAAATTTCAAGAGATTTCAAGGGACTTCAAAGAATTTTTTAAGATTTGCAAAGATTTCAAGATATTTCTATTAAAATATATAAATACATTAAATTAAATTTGAAAGGGGCTCCTAGCGATTACAGAGATGTTAAGGAATTTAAAGGAATTTCCCAAGATTAAAAGGTTTCGAAGACTTATAGGAATCTAAACGTTTTTTTTTAGAGAATTTTAATAATAAAGTTTAATTTAGTTTAAATTCCCAAGAATTTCCATGGATTTTCAAGGATTTTTATTGTTTTCAAAGATGGTAAGGAATTATAGTGAAGTTTAGAAAATAAATTTAATGCAATAAATTTTCAAGAAATTTCTAGGGATTACATAGATTTCAAGGGATTTTATAGTATTTTAAGGAATTTCACAATATTTAAGGATTTTATTAAATCTGCAAAGATTTAAAGGGATTTCAAAGCATTCTAGCAATTTTAAAGCTTTTTTTAAGGAGCCCTCTAATGAATTTGATAATATTTCCAAATCTTTCAAAGGATTTCAAGTGAACTTTGGAAAATACATTAAAATAAATTCAAAGGAATTTCTAGCGGTTCTAAAGATTTCAATGAATTTTATAGTATTTCAAGGAATTTCACAATATTTAAATTTTATTAAATCTCCAAAGATTTCAAGGGATTTCAAAGCATTCTAGCAATTTTAAAGCTCTTTTTAAGGAGCCCTCTAATGAATTTGATAATATTTCCAAATCTTTCAAGGGATTTCTAGTGAACTTTGGTAAATATATTAAATTAAATTAAATTCCAAGGAATTTCTAGCGATTCTAAATATTTCAATGGATTTTATAGTATTTCAAGGAATTTCACCAGATTTAAGGATTTTATTAAATCTCCAAGTATTTCAAAGCATTCTAGAGATTTAAACGATTTTTTTAAAGAGCACATTAATAATTAAGTTTAATTCAAATTACACCAAGTGCTTTCAAATGATTTATACTTTTTTAAATGGACTTTTACGATCTTCAAAGATTTCAATGAATTTAAGAGAGATACAACATTTCAAGATATTTCAAAGAATTTTGTAGGTTTTCCAAATATTTCTAGTAAACTATGGAAAATAAATCAAATTAAATTAAATTTCAAGATATTTCTAGCGATTCGAAAGATTTTAAAGGATTTAAAGTTAAATTAAGGAATTTCACAAGATTTAAAGGATTTTGTTAAGTCTCCAAGAGAAAACCTAAATGAATTAGTTTAATTCGATTTATATTCAAGGGTTTTCAAATGATTTATACTTTACGGGATAAATTAAATTTTATTTTAAAGGATTTCTACGGATTTTAACAATTTAAAGAGAGAATATTAAAATGTATAGGACTTTTAATTGTATACTTTTAAGATTTTGGGGAATTTTGCAACTGTCAATGGATTTCAAAAGATTTTAACACATTTGAGACTTTTCAGATGGATTTTAATTAAATTTTAAGAGATTTTAAAGATATAAATGAAACTCACAGATTATTCCTGTGTAAAGTGTATTTGTGCAGGCTCGCTATGTTTGTGTAGTTCCATATGAGATTTATAAATTCATTCCTTCAATATTTTGTATTATTTATCACGACGCTGATTATTACCCTATAATTGTTTTCCATATTAATTTTGCCCTTTTAATTTTTTTTTCAATATTTGCCTTCGGCGTTATTTTCTTTTTTTAGGGAGAGGAGGTGGTGCGCAAAATGATCAAATAAGTAAGTAAAATATCTCAATTATACCTTGGGGTATTGCACCATTTCCGTTCGGTTTGACACATACTGCTAAAATAGCAGGTTTCGCTAAAAATGCCAACGTCGGGTTCATATAAATGGCAACGCTTATGGCTGGTACCGAAATCCTTATCGTCTCGTCATTCAAAAGATGTCCTTTTACGTTCACTTTTTTGTCTGTCTTTATAATCCTGTGTCTCTCCTTCAATCGTAAATTACTTGATGAATCAATCTCGAGCAGATCTTTATGCACGTGGAGCGACTCGAAAATTTCTTCACTTTCTGTTCTCACAGGCCCTCTAGAAAAAAACGAAGATGATGATCATTATAGTTATTATATAGTTATTATATATTTTAGTTATAGTTATAGTTATTTTCAGTTTTAAGTAAATAAGTTACTAAAAAGTTGCGTCAATTGTGAATTTGAGTGTAACTTCGTTACTATTTTCAAAAGTAACTTCTAACGTAACTTAGCTACTATTTATGCATTAGGTTCGTATTATAATTTTAGATACTTTAAAGTTACTTTGTTTGTTTTGCATATCTTCTACTACGAGTGGTTTATACCTCAGTTATGGGTAGAAAAATAATCTCTATAGGTTGATCATTCAGCTAGTTTTTTTTTTTAAATGCGTCTTTTTTGTTAATTTAACTGTTTCTTTATTTTCAAACTCTCAGTCTTTTTTTGTTGAAATATCAACTATTACATTTTTCGTTGAAAATTCATCTTTTTAGGTTGAAAGTTTATGAACTTTGTTGAAAATTCGACTTTTTCAGGAGAAACTCAATTTTATTTTTAACTAAAAAATTTGTTTATCTTTGTTTGTTGAAATATCTACTAATAAATTTCTTCTTCAGAATTCACCTATTTTGGGTAAAAATGTAATTAGTTTGATTAAAAGTTCAACTATTTGGATCAAAATAACTCTGGTTGAAAATTAATATTTTCGGTTTTAAAATGCAACTGTTTTGTAGAAAATTCGTCTTTTTGGTTTAAAAATGTATCAATTCAGTGAATTTTTCTTTCTTTTTCTTAAATTTGGCTTTTCGTTTCAAAACTGATCAAATGTTGGCAAAAAAATCTGATACATTTCATGTTAAAAATTCAAATATTTCGGTTGAAAGTTGAACTACATTGTTAAAAAATTCAATTATATGATTCAAGATTCATAATTTTACTTAAAAATTCAGTTTCTTGGTTAAAAATTTAACCATTCTGTTTCAAATTAGTTTTTTTGTGTGGAAAATTAAAAATAGTGTAATAGAAAATTGAATTTTTTGTTGGAAATTTAGCTCTTTTGCTCGAAGTTCGTGCTTTTCGTTTGAAAAAAAATAGAAAATTTAACTATTTGGTTACAAATTTAGTTTTGTTGTTTAAAATCAATATCTTCGGTATGCAAATTTAATCATTTGGTTCGAAATTGATGTATTTTGTTAAAAATTAACTATTTTCGTAGAAATCCAACTATTTGGATGAAACGTTACTTCTTTGGTGAAAATTCATAATTTCGGTTAAATTTGTCTCTTTGGACTTAAAATGTAACACTTTAATAGATTTTTTTTTCTTTGTTTAAAATTCGGCTTTTTATTTTGAAAATTCAACTATTTTCGTAGAAAATTAATCTTATTTGTGTTTGATTTCGAATTTAAATATTATTATTTAAATTTTATTGTTGTTGAAAATTCATGTATTTTGTTAAAAATTAAACTTTTATGGTAAAGAGTTCAACTAGTTCGTTAAAAAAATAATGTCCATTTTTTTGAATCAACTCTTTTGTTGAAAAGTGTTTTTTTTTTATTTAAAAAGTTATCTTTTTTGTAATAAAAATGGCGTTTCAATTCAAATTTGGCTTTTCAAGCTGAAAAATTAAGTATTCGGTTAACAGTTGAATTACTTTGTTCAAAAATCAGTTTTTTAATTGCAGAGTCATAATTTTAGTTTAAATTTTATTTCTTTGGTTGAGAATTTAGCCATTTTGTTTCAAATTCATATTTTTGTGTAGAAAGTTCAAATATTTTGATACAACTTTTTTGTTGAAACTATGAAACTATTTGATTGAAAATTAACTTCTTTGTTGAAAGTGATATATTTTGTTAAAAAATTAACTTTTTTGCTGAAAATTTTGTCCTTTTGGTTTTAAAATTCAAGTCTTTTGTTCGAAAGTATTCTTTTTGGTTTGAAAAGTCATTGCTTTTTCTAAAAAAATTCATATTTTTTGGCATAAAATACAACTGCTTGATTGAAAAAGTGACTGAACAATCTTTCTTTATCAGAAATGTAACTCTTCTGATGAAAATTCATCTTGTTCGTTGGAAATTCAACTAATTTGTTAAAAAGTTACCTATGTTGTTGAAAATTCAATATTTTTGCTTGTAATATTAGGAATTTAATGCGTTTCAAATCGAACAACAGAAAAGGTGTTTTGTCCAAAATTCCAAACATTTTAGTTGTATTTTAAACTATGTCATCAATAAAAAATAATTATTTGTTTAGTATTGTGAAACGGGGGAATAGAATTGTTCTAATTCAATACGTGAGTCATGATTTTAACTCGAAATTGAATATGAAAAATTATTTTTAAGGCCTGATCGAAAAAAGTGACATGTCCATTACTCAATTTAAATTATATTCTAAATATACATTGTTGTTCACTTTTCGAAATATATTGTGTATTTTTTATTTACTTTAACTAATGTCTATTTCTTTTTTAATTAAGTTTTTATGTATTATCATCTTCGTTATTTTGATTTTTATATTATAAAATGAAGAAAATGAATAAAGTACCTTTTTAGCTAAATTAATTTCCTTTATCTAGTAAATGTAACTTGTTACTCAAAAAAAGTAACTTACCCAAAACTTTTCAAATCTTTCATTAAAAAAAAATACACATTTACCAAATAAATACGGAAGCAAATACTTACTCCACATCTTTCGGGAATACTAAAGCTCCAACCGATTTGACTAGAATACTTTTCATCCAAGAGTAATCTTCGAGTAAATTGTCAAAACTGTAGGGTTCTCCTGGATGCGAATGAATCCTTTCATTGTACAAAAGAGCGACGATATTAAATGGCATTAGTACTGCGTTTTTCTTGTGACTTTCTATAATAGAATATGCTAATTGCTTCACTTTGTCGGTGGGTAGCTTCGCATTCGGGGATAAGGCACTGGATTTACGAACGTGCATGTCTAAGTACTCTCTCGCCGAAATAGGCTCGGCGAAATTAAAGTAAACATGCCCATGAGCGTGTGGTTCTCGAAGAATGGAAAGTGACTTTAAAAGTTTCGTGGTACTTTCAGCTGGTTTTGGCACCCCCAACAATTCGTAAGCGAATAAAGTTTCTTCGAGAGGCCTGTCGTAACTGATACTGATTGGTATGAATTGAATATCAGGCACGTCACTTCGAAATAGAACTTCCAATATCATTGACAACAAGCCTGAAAAGTATATATCATTTAATGGATATATAATTTAATTTGATTCATATTTTTTTAATCTAATCGAGGGGTTGATCACTTTTGGAAGTTTAGTGTACAAGCCTTTGTGAAGTATTTGAAATTTTCGTAAAATATTCTGAAATAATTTGTAAATCTTTTAAACTTTTTTGTAACTTCTAAAATCTTTGTAAAATCTTTTTGAATTCTTTTGTAAAATTTTAAAATCTTTGTTAAGTCATACGAAATATTTTTAAAATCTTTTAAGAATCAACGAAATTTCTGTAAATCTTTGTCAAACGATTTAAGTCTTCGTAAAATATTTTCAAATTCATTGTAAATCTTTTAAACGTTTCACAATCTATTGAACTCTTTGTCGCATCTTTTAAATTTTTAAGATATTTTGAAATTTTTTTTAAATCTTGAGGAATCTTTGTGAATTTATTATAAATCTTTTTAAAGATTTAGAAGTTTTCTGAAATCTATGAAATCGTTTAAAAACGTTGTAATTTTTAAAAAATATTTTGAAATAATTTGTAAATCTTTTAAATACTTTGTTCCATCTTTTGAAACATTTACAATTTTTGTGAAATCTTTTTAATTCTTTTAAAGCCTTTTGAAATGTTTTTCAGATGTTTAAAATCTTTAGAAACCCTTGAAATATTCGTGAAATATATGAAATCGGTTGAGAATCTTATTAAAACGTTGGAAGCTTTGTGAAATCCATTGAAATATTTGAAATTTTCGTGAAATAACTGAAATATTTAGAAATTTTTATTAAATTTTTGTAATTTTTGTCAAATCTTTATAAAATCTTTGAAATATTTTGTAATCTTTGTGAAATCTTAATATTGGTCAAATATTTTGGCATCTGAAATCTTTATGAAATATTTTAAATCTTCGTAAAATATTTTGAATTCTCTTGAAGATCTGTAAAATCTTATGAAATCTTTTGTAGATCTTTGAAATTTTTTAAAACATTTTGAAATTTTCGTTAAATCTTGAGAAATCTTTGAAATTATTTTTAATTTTTTTTATATTTTGTACATATTTTTAAAACTTTATGAAATCTTTGAAATCGTTTGAGATCTTTGTAATTGTTGTGAAATCTTTGAAATTTTTTCGGAAACGTTTTAATCTTTGTGAATTTTTTAATCTTCGTAAAGTATTTTAAAATCCTAAGCAAGACTTTGAAATCTTTTGAAATATGCAATTTTTTCTAATCTTTGGAATTTTTGTGAAATCTTAATAAAATCTTTGAAATATTTGTGCAAACTTTGCGAATTCCTTTTAATCTTTGTAAAATCTGTTGGAATCTGAAACCTTTGTAAAGTCTTTTTATTGTTTTTAAATCATTTAAATCTTCGTAAATTATTTTGAAATCATTTGTATATCTTTTTAATTTTTTAAAACCTATGAAATCTTTGTCAAATCTTTTGAAGATTTTGAATCTTTTTGTCGAATCTTTTGAAGAATCTTCTGAAGATCTGCCAAATATTTTTAAATCTTTCTGAAAACGTATGGAACCTTTTGTAGATCATTGAAATCTTTTAACATATTTTAAACTTTTTTGCTAAATCTTGAGAAATCTTTGAAAAATAATTATAAAATTTGGCAAACTTTAAAAATTAATTTTAAAGCTATGAAATCTTTGTGAAATCTTTGAAATCGTTTGAGATCTTTGAAATCTTTGTGAAAAGGTTTTAATCTTTATGAAATTTTTTTAAGCTTCGTAAAATGTTTTAAAATCCTTTGAAAATCTTTGAAATCCTTTAAAAACTGAGAAATCCTTGTGAAATACTTGGAATCTGTGTGAAATCTTTGTAAAACCTTTTCAATAATAGGGAAATCTTTGCCATATTTGTTGAATTCTACTGAAAATCTTGTTAAATCTTTGAGATCTTTTGCAAAACTTTGTAAATGCTTTTAAAGCCTTGAAAACTTAATAGAATCTTGGAAATCATTTGAAATAATTTGTAAAATATTTTGAAATTCTTTGAAATCTTTTTAAATCTTCGAAATCCTTGTGCAATCTTTCAAAATCTTTTAAAATCATTGTGAAATCTCTTATAATCGTTTGATATCTTTAGAATTTGTATTAAATTTTTGTCAAATCTTTTTAATAATTTACATTTTTTTGTGAAATCTTTTGGAACTTTTTAAAATCTTTGTTTTAAATGTTAAAAAAAATTTAAATCATTGTGGAATCTTTGAACTCTTGATAAAATATTTAGAAATCCTTGAAAATCCTTGTGAGATATTTTAAAATTGTGGAAAATATTTCGAACCTGTGCGAAATCTTTGAAATCTTCATTAAATTAAAAAAAAATATTTTGTAGGTCTTTTGAAGTCTCGTGAAAAATTTAAAACATTTTTTTAATTCTTTGAAATCTTTGCAAAATACTTTAAATCTATATGAAATTTTAGAAATTTCTGAAGTCTCTTCAATCTAGTGTATATTTAAGGTCGAATGTTCAATTCCTCGAATCTTATTTAACCTAGAGAATATAATATAAATTACCAAATTTAGGAGCAAGACTTTTCTGACTTCTGCTCCGGGTCCCTTCGATAAAAAATTCGATTGCCCGATCGCTATGAGCCACAATCGAAGCGACATAGGCTCGAAATATTTCTTTGTAAAGTTTATCAGTAGAAAAACTGCGTCTCATGTAAAATGCTCCCGTTTTTCGCAAAAGCTCTCCGACAACTTGCATCCGGTAAAAATCCATTCCACTCGCAATATTGGGCAGAGCCATGTCATAAGAAAAAAGTATGTATGATAGTAATACAAAATCAAGGTAACTTCTGTGCGATGGAGCGTAAACATATTGAACTTGAGCAGTGCTCATCTGATTTCGTATACTCAGTAAAAATTGCTTGTTCAGGCGAACACTTATCAGGATTCTTTTCATAAATTTGGTAATCAACAAACCTGAAATGAATAATCATTATATAGATTCTTATAATAGGGACTCTTATATTAATTACCCGATTTTTTCACGGTGTAAATACATTTTTCACTCATTGAAATTCAAAAATTCGAACTCATCAAACTGACAATATTTTCCTTTTAAGAAATAAAAACTTAACTGCATATTAAAACAGTCAAAGTGGAATTATTTTTAATTTAAAATTTTTTAAACTGAAGCTTAACAATTTTTTTTATTAAAACGCCCCATAATTTACATGGATAAAATGGAAACTTTTAACACATTCCAAATGAACAATCTTAAATGAAATGTCATTACACTACAAAATAAAAAATTTAACTTTGATAAATTAGTCATTTCAAAGATTTTTGTTTTAAAACTATAAATACACGTTATCAGTTTCAATGCTGAAGTTAAAACTAATCCTCTCTATCAATTCACATTATTAAAAAGGTTTCGAATACAAATTGTCCCTCTTCCAATTCAATACAAAATTGAAAATTAAATGTTAACGAATTTCATATAAATGTTAAAAATACCGCCCCCGTTCACTCAATAAAAAATTTTAAAAGACAAAATGGGCCCCACCCAATCCAGAAAACGATATTGATAACTTTTTCAATGTACCGCTCCCAAATCAGAAAAAAATTCATTAAAAAATCCCCCCCCCCCTTCCAAGTCGCTAAAAACCTTAAAAAGAAAATAAGTACATCTTTTAACTCAGAAAATTCGAAAATCGATATTTTCTTCCTTCCAACTAACTTAAAATGTTAGAAATAAAAAATTTCCCTCTTCCAGATTAAGAACAGATGATGAAAATAAAAAGCTCTCCTCTTCAACTTAATAAAAATGCTAAAAAGGAAAATGGCCTCTTCCAATTCAGAAAAAAATAACTTAAATTTCGCCGCTTCCAACTTTATAAAAATCTTAAAAATAACAAAATATTCCTCTTACAATTAAAAAAAATAAAAATCAATATTTCGCCATTCAACCCAATAAAACTGTTAAAAATAAACAAATTTTTCATGTCCTATTTATAAAAAAACCAAAATTTAATCTCTTTCGACTTAATACAAATTATAAAAATAAAAAAAGGCCTATTCCAATTTAGAAAAAATTAAAAAGAAAAGTCTGCTCGCTTAAAACTATTCAGTTCAAAATTTAATTTGTGAAGAATTCATCTTCTTTGGTAAGAAATTAGTTGCCTTGTTTCAAACTTCAACTATTTTTTTAAAAATGATTGTATTTCGTTGAAAATTCATCTTTTTGGTACAAAATAAAAATTTCTGAATGAAAATTCAAGTAATTAGTTGAAAGTTGAACTACTTTGTTAGAAATTAATGCGTACTCTTAAGGGCTAAACAACTTTTATGACGGTTTCATCATTTATTAACTAAAAATTCGTAAAGTTATATTCGGATAGCACAAGAAAAAATAAAACGAAATGAAAAATGTAAAAAAATTAAAAATTGCACTTGAAGACATTTACTCAAGAGAAAAAGAAGTTTTTTCGATCGAAATAAAACTTTTTTCAAGAACAAATATGAAAAATGTCATTTTTGAATAACTATGTGAACAATATTCCATACATAGTTGCCAAAGAACGTCCTTTTTAATTTTGTCGATGAACAACGATTTTAGTTCGATCAGTAAATTTCTTTTTTCTGTGTGGTATACTTGTCTTGAAATGTAATTTAACTTATTCCTATATATTTTTGGGTCTGATAGCTCATGTGATAAGTATCTGCAAGTATCTCAATTTTAATGCAAAATGCAATTGTTTGAAACGCTCTAACTTAAAAAACAGCGGGCATACATTTATTATCCGATAAATTGTTTTTTTGGGATTTTTCTTGAGTATTTTTCACCGAATGTGAAAAAAAAATCGTTAGATCCCCTTTTTTAATAACTCGATTTGTTGTTTTTCAACCAATTTATGTGATTTTTTCAAAGGGAACAAGTAATGAGTTAAATTTTCTCCCCTAAAAACCTTTTATTTTGTGTCCCAAAAAATTCCTATGAGATTAATATTGATTGACTTCCGGCGGTTTTAGATTTTGAAACATGTGTGAAAGCTATGTTTTGCACGGTAAAGCAAATAGCTAAAAGTTTAATTTTTAAAACATCATTTAGAAAAAATTTACAAATGATTTATTGTCACTATTCAATTCATTATTCAATTTGTAAAAAGAATTCTACTTAATAATTCCACTAAAGAATTCTTCTAAAGAAATTTTATAAACAAGGAATCAATTTAAAAACAATTCAAAGGTAATTTAATCTACATATTTCAACTAATCTCCATACTACTTTTATGTAGGATATACAGAGGTCAAGATATTATGCGAAAAAAAAATTTAACGCTTTTTGTATTTTCACTGAAAAATCTCTTTAAGGCGTAATGCCTTCTGAAATATTTACGTCAGAACATTATTTTTTTCCTACTTTTTTCAGAAATTTATTATTTTTTTCGTATTTTAGCTAGCTTCTGGACTATAAGGCAAGATTAGATATCTTGAACAACAAGATATCTTTGATTAACTTTCCAAATTCAGAACGAAGTACAATAGACAAATATTGATCACTTCTGCGCACTTCTAAATAAATAATAGCGACAAGACAGGGCTCGAACTCTTTTTCAAGATCGAAAATTGTGTAAATAATGTCACAAATTTAAATAAATAGTGCCGAAATAGTTTTATAAATTTTTCAAATATTCAACATGAATTTCATTGATTATTTAAAATGTTAATCTATAGTCTGTAAATGATCAAAATTCCTATTTATTGATCGCAGGCATCAGTCTATCCCCGTCTTCTCGTTTTTCCACTTAAATTTCAACTGAATTATTCAACTGATCAAATTGAACTGTCTGGTTAACAATTAATTTTTTACGGTTCAAAATTAACATTTTTGTTGAAAATATAAATGTTTTGTAAAAAATTTGTAGTTTGGGCACGAATCAAATACAATTTAGTACAAAATTTAATTGTTTGCTTGAAAATGTATGAATTTTGTTGAAAATTCGTCTGTGTTGGTTAAATCCAAATGTATTTTAATTAAAAATATTTTTGTGTTTAAATGTAAACTATTAAATTTTTCGTTAAAAATTCATCTTTTTTTGTTGAAAATTTAATTCCTTGTTTAAAAGTTGAACTAATTGCTTGAACGTTCACTTTTTGGATAAAGATTCATAATTTTAGAAGAAAATTCTTTTCTTTTAAAGTAATTTTTAAATTGAAAAAAAACTATTTTGTTGAAAACTTAAGTTGATTGGTTGTAGATTATACCTTTTTTTGATGTTCATTCATATTTAACTGTTTTATAGAAAAATCGTCTTTTTGTCTTAAAAATTGTACAATTTAATATAAAATTGAACTATTTGGTATAAAAAAGACTGTTATGTAGAAATTTCGTCTTTTTGTTATTGAAAATTAATTCTCCCTGATGACAATTTATATACTTTCATTTTTTATTAAAAAATGATCTTTTTTGTTTAAAAACTCAACTATTTAGATAATAAATGTTAGGAACGAGAAAAATATAAACCAAAAATAATAAGTTAAAATGTAGACTAACATCACATAAATTGTTCAAACTATTAATTTGAAAATGTAAGTAAACTTCTGGGTTAAAAATGTATCTATTAGGTTAAAAATATATGTACTGTTTAACATTTTTTTTTGGAGAAAATAAATTTTGTTGGTTAAAAGTCAATCATTTCGTTTAAAACTCATCTTTCTTCGTTAAATTCAACTGTTTTTTAATTTTAATTCAAATCTTTTTTTGTTGAAATATAAACTATGACATTTTTTGATTGAAATATATATTTTTAGGTTTTCTTTTTAATTTAAAAGTTCTTTTTTAAATTGAAAATTGGACTATTTTGTTAAAAATTCAAATTATTGGTTGTAAATTACCTTTCTGTTGAAAATTTATACTTTCTGGATTAAATTTCAAAAATTTGGTATGAAATTGAAATCATTGGTACAAAATTAAACTGCTTTGTAGAAAATTATATAAAAAAATTGATCTTTTTCAATTTAAAAATTCTACTATTAAGCGAAAAAGGTAATAAAGAATGAAACATTAACTAAAAATTTATTACATGAAATGTAAACTTACATCACAAGCATTGTTCAAGCTATTTAGTTGAAAACTTTTGTGTTTTAATCAAAACTCGTTTTTTTTCGTAGTCAATTAAGCTTCTTGGTTAAAAATGCAACTAATTGCTTAGAAATGTATGTATGTCGGTCAAATTCATCTGTTTTTTATTTTTAATTCAAGTCTTTTTTTTGTTGAAATATCAACTATTACATTTTTCTTTAAAAGTTTATCTTTAAGGTGGAAAATTTAACTACCCTGTTGAAAATTCGTCTTTTTTATGAGGAATTTTTTTATGAGGATTTTTAATTTGTAATTAAAGTCTTTGTTGAAATATCAACTCTTAGGCTCATATCAGGCTGAAATTCATGTCAAATGTTCACCCTACGGTAGTAAAATACTAAGAAGAATTTCAACCTTCAATTTCAATTTTTCGGAAGTTATGGAAGTGGAAAGGAAAATAAAAATGTAGTTTTTCTCGAAAACTGCTTGACGGTCTTTATATAAAAAAAATATATGTTATATTGAATGTTCAGGAAATTCATCATAAAATTCAAGAGTTTTATGGCGAAATTAACAAGTAAAAAATGTTTGATTTTTTGAGAATTTTCTTTTAGGGTGATGTTTTTGAGTTACGAAAAGCATCTTTTCAATAACAAAAATCTGTACATCCTAGGTCGCAGTTTGCAAGCAATTACAAACAAGTAATCAAAAAAATTATCGTGAGTAAAATAAATAGTTATAACAAATCGCAAAAAATGCACGCTAACTGCGACCAATGAGATCGCTGACCCGATGCAAGCGCGAAGAAAACTTGGCATACAATGGGATCACAGAGATCACTGATGCACTGTGAGCGGCTTTCACTTTTTCACAATGCAGTTGTCATTTATTTCCAACTTTTTTATATCTCAAAGAATTATTACTGTGTTGATAATAAGAACATGACCAAACTACTGGCATGTATTTGCAAAGCAGCTCAAAAACGTCACCTTAAAACAAGTTCTCAAAAAATTAAAAAAAATTTTTGACTTGTCTTATCAGTCGCCATATCGTTGAACTATTCCATTTTTGGTTCAAAATTGATCACGTCTGATTAAAAAATTTAATTAATTTGTTGAAAACGCGTATTTGCTCGTTAAATTCAACTGATTTTTATTTTAGTTAAAGCATTTTTTTGTTAAAATGTCAATTTTTAAAAAATTTATTTTCTTAGGTTGAAAATTTAACTGCTTGGTTGAAAGTCACACAACATACTTGAAATTTTGTTTATTTTGTTAGAGCTTTATAATTTTAGTTGAAAATGTGTAGTATTTTTAGTTCAAAAGTAATCTTTTTTTAAATAAAAATTTAACTGTTTTGTTGAAAACTCAAGTGATTGGATATAAATGAACTTTATTTGCAAAAAATTCATATTCTCGAGTTGAAAATTCTAAAATTTGGTATAAAATTCAATTATTGGTACAAAATTTAAATATTTTGTAGAAAATTCCTTTTTTTATTTAAAAAATAATTATTTTCAATTAACATTTAACTACTGCTCTTTTTTTTGTTAAACTCGACTGTTTAAAAAAAATTATATTTAAAGTCTTTTTTTGTAGAAATATCAATTATTAAATTGATATTTGAAAGTTTTACTTTTTAGATAGAAAATTCAATTCCTTGTTTGAAGGTTGAATAACTTTCTTAAAAGTTCTTTTTTTTCATGGAAGTTTGTAATACCTGAAAAATTGTTTCTTTTTTTGTTTTCTTAAAAAATGATATTTTTTTAATTATAAATTTAACTACTTTGTTAAAAATTCCAATGATTGGCTGTCAATTAACTTTTTTGTTGAAAACTCATATTCTCAGGTTGAAAATACAATTCCATACAAAATTAAACGATTTGGTACAAAATTAAACTTTTTGTAAATTATTCGTTTTTTAAAAGTAAAAATTAATTCTCATGAATGAAAGTTAAGCACCTCTCTTTTTAGATAAAAATTAATCTTTTTTAATTTAAAAATTTGACTTTTAAGTGACAAAATTGAGGAAAAGAAAAAAATATAAACGAAAAATGAATAAAATAAAATTTAAATTATCATTACATGCATTGTTTAAGTTATTTAATTGAAAATTTGTGTAATTTGTTTAAATTCGCCTATTTTGGTTTTAAATTAATCTTCTTGGTTGAAAAGTCAATTACAGATTTGCTTATAAATGTACGCATTCGGTTAAAATTGTAAGTATTTTGTTGAAAATTCGTGTTTTTAGGGGGGGAAATCCATTCTTTATTCTTATTTAAAGTCCTTTTATTTGTTCAAGTCTCAAGTATTTTTTTTATTTCATTTTTGTATTATTTGTGGTTTAAAAAATTAACTATTTGGTTTAATAAATTTAGAAATGAACAAAATAACTAAAAATTAATCAAATAATTGGTCTATCATCACATTCATGGTCTTTTTTGAAAATCCAACTACTCAGTTAATTTAAGCAATTTGCTGAACATTTTTTTTCTGGTAGAAAATTCATCTTTTTGGGTTGAATATTTCACTATTTTGTTGAAGATTCAACTTCTTTGTTTTAAACTACGTTTTTGGATTGAAAATTCCAAATGTTTGATAAAATTTTTTTTTACTACTTGTAAAGCCTGTCCTGGTTGAAAATTGATTTTTTAAATTCGAAAATAGTGTCTTTAGTATCATTTCTTTTTCTTGAAATAGGAGCAAAAAAAGTGTCATCGCTTTAAAACAAAAAGTGTCAAATAATTTCAGTTGTGTGGTGGGTCCGATGCCTGGGCAAAAGGAAATAAGAATTTCATATACCTAGCCAACGAACTGTCGGAAGATGAGCTTTGCTGGCCATTTCCTCGAGCATGGCTCGAGCTTCGGCCACAATGACAGACTTATCGACCTGGCGAGCAGCAGCCAAACTCTCGATGACCATGCTGACTCGCGGATTAGCGAGGGTGGCTCGAATGACCTGACTCCTGGAGTACTTCAACTCTGGTGGTAATTTATGAGCTGGTAATGGATTCGTGGCTCGCGAAACCCATAAAATATCACAGTCCTGTCGCCTCTCGGCCAGTAAATCGTGGAACTCCATTCTTACTGACATCTTTTCTTCCAAACACTTTCTAGTTTGCACCGATTAGATTACCTTTACCACATTTCACCCATTCCCCTCCCAGGCGTAAGGTGAGCACACCGAAGTAAATTCCAAAGATCAATGTCATTTCCTATATGTAAATTTTTTACAAGCAGCTTTCCACTCTCGAGTGGGGTTTTGTTTGATTGATATAGGTTATGTTGGGTTATTAGAAAATGTCACTTGAACACCTTGAAGGTTATGTACCAGACACCGTGTAAAAAACAAGCGGTAAAAATAGTCGAAAAAAATCAATGATTCGAAAAATAAATGTATAATTTGTGGATAATACTTCTTTTTTTGAAAGAATTTTCCGATGTCATGAATAATCAATAAACTCAAGATAAGCGAGCGATAAAATATTGCATAAGATGTGATGTTTACTTCTTATATGTGACGCGGCCCAATCACAATTCCTCAAATTGCCGCAATAAATTAAAAAAATATAGTTTTTACACGAAACAGAATAACTTAATCCAGTTTTAAAAACTTTCCTCGGGGAATTATACTAAATTTAATTATATTTTTATAATTATAATTATATTTAATACTAGTTATTAACTGATGAAAAGGAAGAAAAAATAAAACAATCAAGCCACCTCGCACTCTCTAAACGCTTTTATTTAACTTGGCCTTCCTTCTTAACAGCAATCAATCAAATCTGCTGATCGGAAATTAAGGCACTTCTCGAAAAGCTAGAAACTTCTTTTTTTAATTGACGCGTCTTCCATGACAATACACTAATCTGCAAAAAAATTTTAACAAACTTTTTTTTAATTTAAAATTTTTTTAAATTAAGAAAAACTAAACAACACAAATTTTTAATTTCAAAATTCTCTTGTCTGAAATCAAAAGTTATTATACATTCTTCTCTTGCCTGAAAACAAAAGTTATTCAAAAATAAAACTAAAAAGTAGAAAATAAATAAATTTTTTTAAAAACGTTTTTATTTAATGATTACCGCATTTAAAACGCACATTTAGTAATAAAAGATTGTTGTTTCCACGCTTTTATATTATTGTCAGTTATTATTTTTAGATTTAATACATTTTATTCATTTAGAAAAAGTTTTTTTGATGAGTTTATGTGTGATAAAAAATTATTTTGTACTTTTTAGTACGTTTTAAATGCGGTAAGCATTAAATAAAAGTGTTTTTTTTTTCAAATCTTCATAAACAAAAGGAGAGCTAGGTCGTCTTGGTCGTTTACTTTCGCTCTCTCTTTTTTCAAGTGTCACGGATTACAATGCTCGTTTAGAAAGACTTCTCGTTTTAACTCTTTTTGTGCAATTATGTTAGACAAATTGACTTTATTCAGTATGTTTTTTTACAAAGCTGATTTTTTTTAAACCTCCTTTTTTAAGCTTTCTTGTGCAATTTTCTAATACAATTTGACTATTTAAGTTTAGGTTAAAAAAAGTACTTCCAAATGTTCAAGGAATAATTTCTGCTCAATGAGTTTCAATTTATACCCCCCCCCTCCCCCTTCTATTGTCTTTGGAAAATACCCGCAAAAATGTAAAATAGCAGTTTTATGTCAAATTCATGCAAAATACGGTATTTTTTTATTTTTTCAATATTCATTATTTTTATTTTTAATGAAAGATAAAATTTTAAATTATTATTTAATTGATTGTCAATATATTAAATTATATATAATAAATATTAATAATATAATA
>JAAAKG020155700.1:0-30371 GCA_010014905.2 Druon quercuslanigerum | reverse complement strand
TTCTGTAACCGTGGAGCTAATTCAAAATAGCCATTCCACTGAAAAACCTCACAAATCCTCATTGCTTCTTGTTTCTCGATGAAAGTAGGTCCTGCTTCAAGGTCAGGCCCAGAGCCTAGATCAAGGGTTCTGACGTATATTCAACTTCATATATTTGGGCAATTTTTAGTAAGGTTTGATGGCCTGCGTTAATTAAGAACAGGTTGAAATACAAGGGACTCTGGTCAAGTACGCGAATTCCCATGTAAATCTTTAATCTAAAGTGACGATTATCTTGAAATTTATTAGCTCTTTCAAAAAACTGTTTCAAGACTTTCTGACTCGAACTGATCTACCCACTTTATCTTTCCTCTTACGTACTGAAGGCACAGGTTTCTTTTTAAACAACTCTATGACTTTGCGATGGTCTATTGGAACGTCTTTGGCTTCTTCTGTATCAATTGGACTAACGTAGTGCGTGACTGTGTTAATTTTTGCTCGATCATTGCCATGAGAATCAGATTCAGCTTGATATAGTCCAATTAAAACTTCTTGCTTAGTTGCTAGTTTTTTTATTAATGCGAAGGCGTCACCATTGGCTCCTGATAACACATATTTTCCGAGGGGCGGTATGGCGAATTTTTGTCCACTATCATTTTTCAAATAAATTCCTGATTTTGGACGAAAATTGTACAATTTAATTAAAAGTTCTCGGTTCGAATCACTAATGGGCTGAAATCGACAATCTGCAATTTCTGAAATGAAGACTCCAAACAATTTAACATAGGGGGGCCGGCTGGGAGAAGGGAAACTGACGTGATAAGCTAGCTTAATAGGAACGTCCACTGTTTGCCTTTTAAAATGTGCCTTTTTTCCAAAGACCTCTCCTAATGGAGAGACATCTACTTCTTCTCGCTCTATTTCGCTAACCTTGTGGGTGAACACGTTTATTTTTGCTCGTACTCCGTTTAGACCATTAACAGACATATATAATGCACGTAAAACAGTATGATTATTTTTTTGAATTTCGATCATTGCCAAGGCGTCACCACTGATTGTTGACATTAAAAAGTATACGCCGCTTAGCGCGGCGCTGAAAACACTTCTGTAATTTTTTAAATAAATACCTAAACCGATAGAAAACTCGTATAATTGAATTCCAAGTTCCTGGGTTGGATTCATTTCCGGAAGAAATCGTTCATATAGAAGTTCTTCAATTGTCATTTGAAATAGTTCAGAATAGGGGAGAATGTCAGAAGAAGACGTAGGCCTGACATGCAGAGATTGTTCGGCAGGAGCAGAAGATGGTACATGAGTAGAAAACGTGGCATGAGTAGAAGACATGGCATGAGTAGAAGACAGGGCAGGATCATTATACATGCCAGGATAAGGCCGCGTGCCATAAGCAGGATACACACCAGGGTGAGGATGCGTGCCATGAGCAGTATACGTGACAGGATAATTCCCCATGCCAGGAGCAGGATACGTGACAGGATAAGGCTGCATGCCCTGAGCAGGATACGTGACAGGATAATTCCCCATGCCAGGAGCAGAATGCATGACAGATGAATGCTCCCTGTCTGGAACAAAAAATAGAAGATCATATATTTTAAAGGTACACAACCATACCGTAAACACAGAAAAATATATGTACAAATCTAACGCTAATTTTATGAAACCATTTCCCAGGACCAAATATTAGCCTCGGTAACATGAATTTTACTTTTACATAAAGTATCGTTTCCCCCGGATCTAGGGAACAAAATATCACCTAGATTTTTTTTTTTGATCTGGGTCTAATTGGCGGACTATGGGTCGTTTCTGAACAAATATAGAAAAGTTTGTGACGCTGCAGATTTTGCAACTCATAAAAAGGCGATTTGAATTGGCACTTCGGGAATCAAAAGATGTTCCACGGCTTGTTTAACGAAAGCCATTAAATAACCTTCGATAGATCTGATGCGTTTATTCGATAATGAGAATAATTTAATTATTTAAAATAATATTAAAATTTATTTCAAAAAATATTCATAACGTAAAATATAATATTTATACGGTACGCCAGTGTTATTTAAAATACAACTTTTTTTTAGCAAAATTGCTAACTTCAGTCTATATCTTCATGTTTAAAAATTTTTTAAAACACTTGCTCTATATTTTTGTTATATATTCGTGATGGATTTATCTTCCACTAACTTAAACTCGCGGCTCCGCCTGCGCTCAGGAGTGGTTGGGGTGGGGGAAAAATCTATAAGTTTCTCGTTAATTAAATCAAAACATACCTATAACCTGCCTAGGCAATTGATCAATTATTGCAAAAAAATTTCACGGCTTTTCGTGCAGATGTTACAAAATTATAAGAGGACAAAAATACAGATCTTCGCATTTATACACTGAAGCAGTTCAGAATATTTGAGAATCTAAATAGTAGTGCTAATTAAAAGTGGAAGAAAAGTATTTGCACTACGCTACTGAACGACCTCTCAGAAATTCCTAAACGAAAGAGTGATAATATATATCTTAAGAATGTAGCAATTACTTGAAACGAGTGCGAATCGAAGAAAAATTAATAATTGCGTGCGCAACCACCACCAAAATAGGGAGACACGAGACTGGAGAGCGATGAGACCAGCGATACCAGTGATCAATTCGGACAGGACACTCTTCGATCGGCATCCGAAGAGACAGGTGCGTGTGCCAGGATGCGTTTCCGCACTGTAAGAAACCACTCTGAATTCGTGACAGGTCAGGAACTAAGTGCAAAAATAATCTATGAGTCTTTCAGGAAATGTTCAGGAGGATCTTCATTAAATTAAATTAAATTAAATTCAATGAATAATATCATATAATAATAAATTAATTAGATTGAAAAAATTAAATAATAAAAATAAAGATAAAAATTAACTCTACACAATTATGGTAGAAAATGTCATTATGTGACGCCCCAGGGAATGATTATTCTTTAACCCGCTCCCATACGGGAGCTCAATAATCTGGATCTATTAGCTTTCCCCGATGATAAATTCACGTGAAATACCCTTTTAACAGTTTTGAAAGAATAAAATAAATGTAAAATCAAGTAGAAAACTGGCTTAGGTGGATTAAGGCATTTGTCTAGAGCATTAATAAAAGAACGATTGTTTTTTAACCGATTTCCGTTTAGGAGCTCAACAATCTGCTTCTGCTTACTCTGAATAATTGTCAGCCAACTAACACACTGTTTCCCTTTTAAAATTTGTCTTTCTTCCAAAGACCTCTCCTAATGGAGTGACATCTGCTTCTTGTCCCTTCATTTCGCTAACCTTGTGGGTGAACACGTTTATTTTTTCTCGTACTCCATTTTGACCATTAGCAGACATATATAATGCACGTAAAACAGTATGATTATTTTTTTGAATTTCGATCATTGCCAAGGCGTCACCACTGATTGTTGACATTAAAAAGTATACTCCAATTAGCGCGGCGCTGAAAACACCCCTGTTATTTTTTTAATAAATAACTAAACCGATAGAAAACTCGTATAATTGAATTCCAAGTTCCTGAGTTGGATTCATTTCCGGAAGAAATCGTTCACATAGAAGTTCTTCAATCGTCATTTAAAAGAGTTCAGAATAGGGGAGATTGCCAGAAGAAGACGTAAGCCTGACATGAAGAGATTGTTTAGCAGGAGCAGAAAATCGTACATGAGTAGAAAACGTAGTATGAGTAGAAGACACGGCATGAGTAGAAGACAGGGCAGGATCATTATACATGCCAGGATAAGGCTGCGTGCCATAAGCAGGATACACACCAGGGTAAGGCTGCGTGCCATGAGCAGGATACGTGACAGGATAAGGCTGCATGTTCTGCGCAGAATACATGACAGGATAAGGCTGCATGCCCTGAGCAGGATACGTGACAGGAGCAGAAGAGGTGATATGAGTAGAGGACGTAGCATAAGCAGAAGACATGACAGGATCAAAAGGCATACTAGGAGCATGATACGTATCAGAATGTGGCTGCATGCCACGAGCAGAATACGTGACAGGATGATTCCCCATGCCAGGAGCAGAATGCATGACAGATGAATGCTCCCTGTCTGGAACAAAAAACAGAAAATCATATATTTTAAAGGTACACAACCATACCGTAAACACAGAAAAAAATATGTACAAATCTGACGCTAATTTGATGAAACTATTTCCCTGTAACAAATATTAGCCTCAGTAACATGAATTTTACTTTTACATAAAGTATCGTTTCCCCCGGACCTAGGGAACAAAACATCACCTAGAATTTTTTTTTGATCTGGGTCTAAATGGCGGACTATGGGTCGTTTCTCAACAAATTTAGTTCTTTTGTTGTTTATCAAAAATGTTAAAATAATTATTTATTATTGACGTTTTTGAAGTATCATAGAGAGAGAGAGAGAGAACGATTTTAGTGAGTACTTCTTTCTCTTTATACTGGGGTCACGTGCACGAGTCGACTTTTGGCGCGCTCCGCTCTCACCAGCCCACGTGACCCCAGTAGAAAGAGAAAGAAGTACTCACTAAAATCGTTCTCTCTCTCTCTAAACAGAAGCGTCGGCGGATCAAAGAGACTGGCGGTCTATACTTTATACGTCTATGATAAGGGCATTATTAGCCAATTCAACAAAGGGCAGTCACGTGAAGGACATCGTTATTTAAAAGAATCAGTCGCTCTTGTAAAATGTCTTAGCAAAAAGTCATGAGAAAGAAATTTTGAGTTGAGCCTATTTGTTGAAGAATATTCAAACTTTAAATTTTTTAAAAAAGGTTTACGTTTTGGACCAAAACGCTGAATTTTAGTTTGCTATTGCTAAAAAATAACTTTTGCCGAACAGTATTTTTATAGCGTATTAATTTACTAAAAATTATTTCTAGATCGAATTTGTTGCCAGGAATCATGAGAAACTTGTGCATTTTGTTAACACATTTTAGTAATGTTGGAAAGCTTTCCTTCTGGAAATATTCAAAAATCTACCTTTTGTTTTCAATTTTTTAAAATCTTCTCGCGATTGAGATTCTTTTCTCATATTTTCAAAATTTGTGAAACCTGGGAATAATTAAATCCTTCAAAATTAGAAAAATCTTCTCTCAATCATCCAGTTTCTTGTTTAATCTTATCAGATATATTGAAAACTCAAAATTAATCTCTTAAAACAAAACCTAAATTATTTTAAAGATCGCCAAAAATATTATTGTGGGAGAAAAATGGTAATAATATAATTATTTTCAATATTGTCAACTAATATTATATAAGAATTGTATTTATTTTAAGTAATGTTCAAAAACATGCATAAATAAATATTATAATCAAATAAAATAAATAATTTACAATACCCGACTTGAATTTTCAAAAAACTATTTAGTTTCGAACTAAAAACTGTAAGTCTTTAACCGAAAAAGGAACCCATAAATTTTCAGATAGAAAAATTATTTTGAAATAAAAAAAATCATTTTTTAAAACAAGATGATGAATTTTCTATGGAAAATACTTGAAAAGAAGAGCTTTGAACAAAAAAGTTAATTTTCATTACATATTCTTAAAAAATTAGATTTTGATGCTTTTATAAATGAAGTATTTAAAGAAAATTTAATTTTAATGTAAAAAAAGCATTTTTCTACCAAAAAAATACGAGTTTTTAACAAAAAAGTTAATTTTCAAACACACAGTTGAATTTGCACATCAAAAACAAAAACTTTTGTAAAAAATTTTAAAATTCAATTCCAAAAAGACGAATTTTCTGAAGACTAAATGACTTTTCCACTCGAGACAGATCAATTTCCGAAATAAAACGTTAATTAAAAAAACAACATTTTTTACAAAATAGTTAAATGTTTAACAACAACAAAAATGAATTTTCAATAGAATTTTTAAATATTTCGCGCAAATCTTTTAATTTTTAGCCAAATAGATGCATTTGAAAGCAAGAATATAAATTTTCTTGCTAAAATAAATTATTTTATTTCAACTTAAAAACACAAATTTTCATAAACGAGGAAACAGTTAAATTTTAAATTTTAAAAATGAATTTTCATTGAGAAAAATGATTTTCAGAAATGTATTTTAATTTTTAACCCAACAGTTTTTAACTAAAGTCAACAACCTTCTAGCAGGAAAAGAACATTTTCATAAGATAGTTGGAATTTCATCTAGGCAGTTTAATTTTTAATTTAAAAATGTACATTTTCGACGTAAAATGGAATAGTTTCATTTTCAGTTAAAAATTAATTTTTAAACTAAAAAAAGAATTTTCTGCCAAAATTTTTTTAATTTTCAACAAAACACATGAATTTTCAACTCACCATGTAGTCCTGGTGCAAGTTGATTTTTCTGGTCATAATATGCTTCAGGAGACGGAGGCATATACACGTAGTGCCCAAGATCCTCGCCAAATGTCTGTATCCCAGCATCCCAATTAGTTAATAGGGTTGTTACATTCTCTGGAGTCAACGTCTCCTTTCCTGGCCTTTTTGTTGATTCTGTAAAAATAATTCTGATGTATACAAAACTCATCATAACTTATTCAAACGATTTGAATGTCGATAGACGATCCAAATTTTCCATGTATTAAAAAAATTATGATCGCATTCAGTGGGATTCCTCCCATTACTTTGTCCATTAGCGTTTTACCGAATGCGTTGTGTTATTTCAAAGGATAGATGACATTCATAAATATTTTCATTCACTGGCCCCACGTCATTATTCGAAATTTTTTTGGACGGTTGTTGTAACTAGACTCTAATCCCTAGATACTTGTAGAGACTCTTTTTGTAAATTATGAGGAAATTATGCAATAGAACACCACACTGCGATATAGAACACGATGCCTTAACACGATGATGTTAATTGACAAAGTCTAAGTCACTGAGGTTAGGGATATTATTCAGAACTTAAAAAAATAGTCAGGATGCTTTGTAACTTGTACATCGTAAAAATAAAGTCGGAAATGACAAAATTTGGTTTTTGAAAAAAGGCAGAAGTTGCAATAAAATGTTTTAAAACAGTTTTTTCTAAAGAATGTGAATTTCTTTTCATATACAATGTGAGGGACAAACTCGAGTGTGAAGCGCGAGATGTGTAATGAGAATGTGTTCGTTAAAGCCGAAGGAGCTTTAACAAAAGAGAATTCACAATCACCAAATAACTGTTGTTAATTCTTACAATGCTTACAAAAACCGAGCGCGTAGCTCAAGGTAAATACATCCTGCATTTTTAATTTGAACAATTCAGCACCATATTTCAAGTCAGTTATCCCAGAAAATTACGAAACACTAATTTTATCCAGACCCAAACATTTTTCATATTTCATTTCCGCCATATTGGATCAGTCATTTTGAATTTTAAAAACTTAAGTTTCGATTTTGATTCAGCCACTCATCCGTACTGACTCAGAAAATATCACGTGACTCTTAATTGTTTTTCTTGAAAGTATTTTACACGATATGTTCTTTTCACCTGCCTGTCCGTCCGTCCGTAAACACGATAACTCTCGAAAACGTGAACGTATCAAATCGACCTATAGCACACTTTTTTTAGGTCCTAAAAGAAAGGACGAGTTCGTCAATCAGCTATTTTGGATTCAAATAGATTGCTTTTTTAAAGTTCTACAAGATTGTCATAAAAACTTTTCGGATTTTCCTGGGAAATAGAAAAGTTCAAATTTTAATTGCATACCTAATATTAGAAAATCAAAAATTCCATTTTGAGGTCAAGGTATGCAGGATACGAAAAAAGACGAATTAACAAAAATAGAGATCCAGAAAAAGATCTTTAATTTCATTAAGAATCACTTCTTGATAGGACGCGTACTTTTTAATATTGAAAATAAGAAAAATAAATGAAAGATTAGCGGAAAAACAACCAAAGTTAAGAAAAAAAGATTGAACAAAACTAGTACTATTAACCATAACAGTTTATATAAAAAGTAATGTTTTTTAATAGTAAGTAACTCTTAACTTATTTCAATTGAAAATTGGAAAAATGTAAAACATTTTTTTAATAAATTTAAAGAAAGATTTAGAATGCAAGATATCTGAAAAGATTTTTGATGACTTTTTGTTCCGCAAATTTAATTTGCAAAGAAATTTTAAAAAGCGTATCAAAACATTGTAAAGATTTATAAAAATCTCGATAATTTTTAGAAGATTTAGGTGCGATCTTTCTAAACGCTTTTAAATTTGAAAACGCGTATGATAAATAAAGCATTTGAACAATTGAAAAATATTTTTAAGCATCCATTCCGAGAGGTTTAAAACAATGATTGCGCGCTTTTGCTGTCTGCCTTTCTATCACAAATTGTTTGTCACGGAAATCATGACACGCATAATTTCTCTGCATAATGGAATTAATGAAAATTTAAGATTTATTAATGTAAAATTTGACTATTAAATTTTCAGTTGAAATAATTAACTTCATAGCAAAAACTGAAAAGATGTATCATTTTTTCATCAATTAGTTAAATTGTTAAAATAAACTCACGAATCATCGACAAAAAAATGAATGCTCAACAAAAAGTATAATCATCTAAACATAATACATTTGATGAAAAATAGTTTAGTTTAATTTACAATTAGATACAAGAGTCTTGCAAGGCTTTAAATAGTTGTGTTTTTAGTTCCATAAATATTCTACGCAAAGGTTATTCTTCTACCAAACAAACACGAATTTTTAAGAAATTGCAGGAAATTCACGTGTGCAATACAGAAACACTGCCGAAAACGCTCTTGCGCCGTCGTGAAGTTGATCCACTCTTGCTAGGATATCTATGCACATCTGGGAATGTACCATATGTTCACGTTTACATATGGGACGCTCCTAAGTGTACACAACAGCATAGCTTGAAGTTTCGAAAATTTTCTTCGAAATTATAGATATGTGTGCATAATATTATTATATTTACCAAAACAACTGAGGATTAACGCCAAAGATAAGCCCAGCATATAGATAACTCTCATATTTTCGAATTAAAAGAAACTGTTCAATGGGATGAGGAACTATTTCATTCACAATGTTCACAATGAATATGTTGGTGCTTCATCAGATTGTAAATTATGCACTGTAGTCATTCTTTTTTTGTCTTCATACGTCAATCTTGCCTATGTGTGGCATTAAGATTTTGTAAAAGTCATTGTTTTAACAACCTTTTAAGTTTCCAGAGACGCTGTTTTTACAAAGCAATTTTGTATAGTGTGTACTATAACTGATAAATCATCACCGCTGAAAACCCAAAGAAACATGTTATGAGATGTTGTCTATCGTCGTCGTCTGTATACCGAATGACTTGCAAATGATTTATCGGATTAGATTGTGCTTTAACATACGCTTTAAGGGACCAAAAAGAAAGTTTGAGTTCGTTAACCAGTTATTTCGGACCAAAATTCAAAAAGATTAGGCATTATAAAAAAATTTTAGAACACCTTTTTTATTCCAATCCATTACAAACCACTCCAATCCAAGGCAATCCAATCCTAGCCAATTCATTCCAATCAACACTACTCCAATCAAACTCAATCCACTCAAGTACATTACTTTTGATCCAAACCACTGCAACCCCATTCCATCTGATTCAATGCAAAGTAACTCATTTCAATGCATTTCAATCCGCTCCAATCTAGTCCAATTTTGCACCCTAAGTAAAAATTGCACTGCCTATCCTAAAGAGTATTTTTTTAGCTGTCGTTTACTCTACGCAAAAACGCACTTATAATGACTGGGTGCAAAAATACTTAAGTAATACATAGTTAAACGGCCGTTCCTATGTGGAAATAGATTGCATAGAGTCCTTATCTAAAAACCCAAAAGCAAATCTATACCAAACGAATTCACTCCACTACAATCCAATTCAATATAATTTATTCCAATTTACTTCAATCTAATCTATTATGTTCCAATACAATGCATCCTTATCTAATTCATACAAATTCACTCCATTATAATCCACGCTAATCTTGTCTTATTCAATCTGATCCAATCCATCCAATACATTCTAATCCCGTTGAATTAAATCCATTGCATTGCAATTCATTCAAATGCACTCCTCTCCAATCCATTCGCATCCAATCCATTACAATTCATTCTGATCCACTCCAATCCAATTCATTTCAATTTCATTTAATTCCATGTAATCTAATCAAATCCAGTCCTATTTAATTAATGCCAATCAAATCTATTCCTTTTCACTCCACTCGACTGACACTCGACTACCACTCCACTGCCACTACACTGCCAGTGTCACACCACTCCACTCTACTCTACTTTATTGACACTCAACTCCACTCCAGTCCACTCTACTCCACTGTACTCCACTCCACTCGCACTTATGATAGCGGTATTATAACAAATTATTTATTGCAAATGTGCATCTGGTTTTCAGATAATCAAATTTTGTCTATTAGTTTTTTTAATAACTTGTGGTTTAAAAAATTTTTTAAATACTATAAATCTGTCAATTTTCCTTGCATCAAAAAAGTCATGACGATAAATCTTTGGATTTTGCGGTTACTACGAATAGCCGTAACAATCTAATAGATTAATTTTTTCAAAAGTCATCTTAGAAAAAGACTGCCATACAAACAGAAAAAAAGGACAGACAAACAGATCTACACTTGCAAAGAAACATTCGTAAAAGCCTGCTTTTTGTGTACAGAGAGTCTCAAAATGCCGACATATGTGAGAATATAAAAAGGAAAACCTGAACGAAAATGTAATAGTTGGTACCTCACAACAAAAAGATTTGCAGTTGCATTCAAAAGCAGTTGAGTTAATTTATGAAAAGACATGAATTTTCAAAAGGCGGTATGCTTTTTTAAAATCAGGTTCGGGGACAGATATACAGTGTTTACTGAAACTATTCTGCATCGTCAAAATCTGACAGTTCTTGTTCGGGGTGGCTGCCCATTTTCGTAATGTGTCGAAGAAAACCTTTTCGAAAGGTCCAGCTGATGTATCAGTAATAAGCAGATTTCCCAAATTCTAGCTCGAACTAGCTTTTGTTCTGAGCTGCTTCGAAAACTGCGGATGAAACTACTAATCTGATCACGTAAACCAGGCCAGATATGCACTTCTTCAATACGACGTTATTTCTTGGTCACGACTGAAGGCAGCCTGAAGGCTCGAAAACGATGATAAACTTAGCGATAGTGTTCGTTGGCTCGTTAAGAAAAAAAATCTTAATTCATCTGAAAACCAGTCGAACTCAAACAAAAAAGAAAAATATTAAACTAAATAAATAAACCGTTAATAAAGGAGCTTGAACAAAAAAAAAATTCACGAACACCAAATTACAGTTATAGATAAATTGACATTTAATTTTGAAAGGTCTGTGCACATTAGAGAGCGTTGAGAGCGTTGAGAGAGAGTTGAATTTTCAACCAAAAGGGATACATTTTTATTTTGTCCATGCTCAATCAGAAAATAAATTTTCTACGCAAAGAGTTGAAATTTTAACCAAGGTCGTTCAGTCGAGTTGAAACACTAAGTAATCGATTAAGAATTTGTCTTTTTTATAAAACATTAATTTTATTAGTTAAAAACTAGTATTTCAAGCGTACATGTCAAAATTCTAATAATTTTTTTTATGACGGAAAATACTTCTCACAAAATTTAATCTAAAAACAACATTGTTCCCTTCCTGACAGATTCTGGGACCTGTAGTGCAGAACCCGCCTAATGTGAAATGGATTCGATCTCCTTTGAAATAATTTTGATATCGCTGTTTTTTATGTTGAAAATTGACGTATGATCTTTTTTATTTAAAAAATTAACTATTTGTTTAAAAATTTATGGATTTTGTTTAAAAAATCGTCTATTTTAATATAAAATTATTTCTCTTGTTTTAAAATGCAGCGCACTGATTAAGGTTTAAACTATTTTGTCGACAAATATTTTATGATATCTTTTTTATATTTTATTTTTTATGTAATATTTTTTATCTGTATAATTTTCGGGAGACATGTCTTGATTGGACCTGAACTTTAAAGGTGTTGTCGCATCTTTTACGAATTAAAGATTCATGGATCCATCTTCGTTTATCATCTCTACTAAGTAAGAAACAGCGTAAAATAATTGATATGAACCGGTAAACAAGATTTTTAAGTCTTTATCTGTCATCTCTGGGAAATCAAGAATATCGTTTGACGTAATACTTTGGAAAACCACTCTCTTGCGGAACCAGCCTTTTCCTCGGCTTTTATTGCCAAAGTATTCTCGACATTTCTTTGCTGTTTCATTCTTTCAACAATTTCATCTAAATATTCTTGATCTGATCGGAGTTCTTTTCCAAAATGGTTTTTTAAAAAATCTGCAATTCTAAAGTACATCCCGATTTTTGGAAGAATTTTGTTGCCGAGCACTTTGTCGCTGAGACGATACTTCTGTTTGATGATACCGTGAACTGCCTCCACTGCCCAACGAATTTTAGTCACGAATTGAGATTCATTGGATTCGACAGTTGGCAACTGACGTCGTGTTCCTTTCAGGGCTGGCATTAATACAGTTAACCCTTTCATCTCCAGGAAATCTTTTACGTCCCTAAAACCGCGATCGAGTACGAAGATATCTCCTTTCTTCATCAGTGTGCACAGATCATTGGTCAGATTATTAACGGATTACATAATTGTAGCATCATTCTATTGTGCCTTATACGGCCCAAGCATTTCGATTACATATCTAGCAGTTGTACAAATCGTAAAAGGTTTACAGAGTGGGGTCTTCTTGTGTCCTGAAAATGACTTTCTTTGGCACCCGTTGTTGCTACTTTTCAGATGACATTAGCTTGTCATCTAACTTGTACAACTTCTTTGAGATTTCCGTAGAATAAAAGTCTGTCAGATTACGTCTAGATGTACCACGGAATTCAAAGTGAGAAGGAAGTACATCTTTATCTTTTTTAAAGGACTTTATTATAGATGCGCTATATTCTGAAACCAGCTGTTCTTGTTCAAGTTGCAGAATAAATGCAATCATTTTTTTTGACTTCCCTGTTCGTATTTTAAGCAAAAAGACTACTAGGGCTTGTGTGACGGTCCAAGTCTATCTGTCTCGCATTGATGTCATCATTTCTCGTAATTTAATTACATTATCCTAGGTTAAACCAGTGAATAATGGCTATTTAATATATAGGCTCTTATTCCGTAGACCAGAGTGCCATTAATATATAAAGATGTTGATAAAAAGTGTAGATGACTGTTTCCAAAAAGTTTTTTTGAAACAACATGTCCGAGAGCCTCACAGAACATATAAATATTAAGTTTTGACTGTACGTCGACAGCCCTCATTGGAAATCAATTAATGAAAGATAGAAAACGGGGGTGAACCTAATAGTTTTGAATTTAAACATGATAATACCTTACAAAGTCACACTTCGAAGGTCGTACTTCGTGCCGTCCTTCGAGGTCGTCAGACCATGGTTTATCCACTAAAGCGGTTTCAAAATAAGAGTTAAATTAAAAAATTTTACAATTCTTTTAATAATCTAGATATTATTTAGGTATGAATACTTTAGCTAAAAAATATTTTTCAATTAATAATGATTAAGAAATAATATTTTTCGATTGGAAAATGGAAAAATAACACTGACACAAACATGGATTAAATTTGTCAATAAAGTTTTATAATAACTGTACTGAAAAAATTTGTAACCTTAAGAAGGCACAAAAAGTGGCCAAGACGTTGTCATAAACCAATTTTTAGCATTAAATGATCGTATAAACGAAGATTTAAACTTGGAATTTTACTTTCAATGTTGATTACTTTAACTGAACTCGTAAATAATTTCGAAATAAAAAAACCATTTTTTATTTTAACAACTGGGATTTATTTTCTACATGCAATCATTAAATTTCTAATATAGCAGTCTCATATTCAATTTCATTGTTGAATTTTTATTAAGAAATAATAATTCTCGAAAAAATTGAATAGGCAATAATGATTCTTAAAACAATGTGAATCTTTTACGTGCATATATAAATTGGCAAACCTAAAAGATTATTTTTAATAAAAAATAAAATCATATTTTTATGACTTATGTCATTAAAGAATTAATCGAAAATTACTGATTCTTCATTAAAGACGATGCAGACAGTTATTCTTAGCAAGCGCTGTCTTGAAATTTTAATCTGCATCTAGTCGGTGATCACTTGGAAATTCATGAATTTCTGGGTCGAACTGATCTACCCACTTGATTGTTCGGCGTATGTTTTGAACGCACATGCTTCTTTTCAAACAATTCTGTGAGTTTGCGATTGTTTAATGGAACGTCATTTGCTTCTTCTTCACCAATTAGGCTAACGTAGTGCGTAACTGTGTTTATTTTTGCTCTATCATTGCCATCAGAATCAGATTCAGCCTGATATAGTCCAACCAAAACATTTTGCTTATTTGCTAGTACTTTGATGAATGCAAAGGCATCACCATTCTCTCCTGATAACACATATTTTCCTAGGGGCGGTATGGCGACTTTTCTTCCATCATCATTTTTCAAATAAATTCCTGATCTGGGACGAAAATTGTATAATTCAATTAAAAGTACCCGGTTAGAACCTCCAGTGGGATAGAATCGGTAAAATGAAAGGTGTTCAATTTTCACTCCAAATAATACAGAATAGGAAGGCCGGCTGGGAGAAGTGAAACAGACGTGATAAGCTAGCTTAATAGGAACGTCCACTGTTTCCCTTTTAAAATATGTGTTACTTATTAAAACCGCTCCTAATGGCGTGTAATCTGCTTCTTCTTTCTCTATTCGGCTAATATTTCCGGTAAAGACGTTTATTTTTGCTCGTATTCCTTGTGGGCCAGAAAGCATAAGTAATGGACGTAAAACAACATGTTTGCTTTCCCTTTTTTCGATGAGTGCCAAGGCGTCACCCTTCATTGTTGACATTAAGAAGTATACTCCGATTAGCTCGTCTTGGATAATACGGTTTTTCTTTCTCAAATAAAGTCCGGAACCTGTAAAAAACTCGTATAATTGAATTCCAAGTTCCTGGGTTGGATTCAATTCGGGAATAAATCGTTCATATAGAAGTTCTTCAATTGTCATTTGAAATAGTGTAGAATAAGGGGGGTTCCCAGAAGAAGACGTGGACCTGACATGAAGAGATTGCGCGGCAGGGGCAGAAGACGTGACATGAGTAGACGACGTAACATAAGCAGAAGACATGACAGGATCAAAAGGCATATTAGGAGCACGATACATGCCAGTATAAGGCTGCATGCCATAAGCATGATACATATTAGGATGAGGCTGCATGCCATGAGCAGAATACGTGACAGGATGATTCTCCATGCCAGGAGCAGAATTATTGGCAGAAGAATGCTCTTCGTCTGAAACAAAAAACAGAAGATTTCATATTTTTAAAGTATGCAAACATGCCATAAACACAGAAACAAATGCAAATCTGACTCTGATTTGAGGGTACTATTTCCCTATGCGGTACTTAGAGGAGTAAAAAATGTTTTTGTGAATAAATCAAGCTTTTTTTTACAAAAAAATGAATATTATTGGCACAAAGTTATTTTCAAAGAATTGCAGACATTAGGTTTTCACAAAGTTATTTAAATGTATGCTATTTGGGATTGTTGAAACACTTTATTTATTAGGTAACACAGTTCCAGTGATTTTCAAAAAATAAACAAAATTTTTTGTATGAAATCGACTCAGAATGTCCTTTCGATGACACTTTGCCATGATAGTTGCTAAAATTGCTAAAATGTAACTTTTGTGGAATAATATTTTTATAAAATAATAATGTGCTAAACATTATTTCTAGATAGAATTTGTTTTTAGTAAACGAAACAAGGGTTTTCAGACAGTAAAAATCTTTTAAAATAAATTAAAGTTTCCCTAAAATTTCATTAAATTCTTTCAAATTAGACAAAGATTCTCAAAATCTTTCATCTTCCTTTTCAATCCTATCGAAAATATTAAAAACTTAAAATTAATTTCTTAAAACAAAACATAAATCAAATATCGCCAAAAATATTTATGTGGGAGCAAAACGGTATAAATAGAATTATTTTATAATATTGTCAACTAATATTATATTAAAATTGTACTTTATATCAATAATGTTGAGAAACATGCATAAATGAATATTATAATTAAATAAAATAAATAATATACGACAAACTATTTGAATTTGCAAAAACAATTTAATTTTCAACAAAAACAACTGATTTTTCAGCTAAAACTTTAATTTGAAAAAATTTCTTCTACAAAATTCTTTCAATTTTAACATAATCTTGAAAAATTCAAATTTTGATGTTTTTTAATACTTGAAATATTTTCCAATTTTTTAAAAAATCGTGTGCTTGAATTTTTGATAAAAATTTTTCTTTATTTTCCATTTAGCCCTTTACTGTCAGTGACACATATACGGACAAAATATAGTCGCACCACTTTTTCATAATGAAATAAAAATCTTCGGATATTGATAAAGTAAGTAATACTTAGTTTTTTTTGTCTTAGCAATGAAATCTGATTTTAGAATTTCAAATAGCAATATATTGGACAAAAATTACTTAAAATGTTCGGATTTTGAGATCGTTTAAGTACATAATCGAGAGCGAAACGCGAGACAAATATATCGACGAGCGCGAACCTTAAAAACCAACAGTCGCTCGCTTGCAATTTATTCCAATCCACTGTACTCCACTTCAATTCAATCTAAACTAATCTAATTAATTCCAATCCAATCCAATTCATTCCATTTGAATCCAATTCCAATCAAATATTTTTAAAGCCAATCCAATCCACTCTAATTCGTTCCAATTCACTCGACTCCTGCCCGCTCAAATGAATTTCAATCCAATTCAAGTAAAACCAATATATTCCAATCCACTTCAATTCAATCGAATCCAATCATCTCTCATTCAATTCAATTCGTTCCAATCCATTTTATTCAAATTCAATGTACTTCACTTCAATCCACTTTAATACAATTCATTCTAATCCAATTTAATTTAATTCAGTTAAATTTAATTCTCCATACGAGGAGGAAGTTTCACATTTTTATCACACCCGTTAGCGCAAGGAGACGTCTGCATGGCCAAATTAGGGACACTACGCTCATCGTACCGTAAAGTACAGATGTAAATGTCTACTGCCGAATCAGATCGCAGTCTCAGATACTTTATGCCAATACAATCCAGTTGAATTCAGATAATTTTAATCCCCTCGACTCTACTCTAAAACAATCCATTACAATTCATTACAATCTGCTTCAATCTAATTTACTCGAATGCAATTCAATAAAATCGAATTCAATCCACTGCAACCTAATTCACTGGAATCGAATCTAAATATTCTTAATCCACTCCAAACGCTCCAATCCATTTTTATACAATACGATGCATTTCAATTAAATCCGTTCTAATCCACTTAATTTAATCTAATGCACTCTAATCCAAACGATAGAAACGTGAATTTTGGATTTTTCGTAGGAAATGAAAAATTTGTTATGATAATATTGTGGGGCTTGCAAAAATAAATTTTCAAAACCAAAGACAAAGTTTCTGTCAGTCGGCCTGTCTGCCTATTGTCTGGTGACGCGACAACTTTCGAAAAAATTTTTCAATTCGAACTTTCTTTTTAAAACTGGTCTATGATCCAAAAATACAGGTCAATTTCGTTAAGCAGCCTCAAGGTAAAGCAAACCAAAGTTTAAAATAGCGAAATTATTCTTCTGAGTTTAGGAAGATAGATGGTAGAAGGTTGGCTGTTAACAAAATTTCTATTTAACCATAAAATCAACATAATTTCATTGATAACGAATGTCAAAATCCTAATTCCAAAAATATGAGAAATTGATGTTTCATCAAAGCTGTTCCTTTAGAGAAGTAATCTGAATAAATAAACTGTAGAACTAGAATTTAAATATTTTGCATAGTTTTCTGTTCTTTGCTTTTTATGGTTTCTTGAGGAATTAAGAGAATAAATACAGGCAAGAAGCCATCCATAGAAGAAGAATACGAGCAGTCACGCATACACGCAGTCACACACACGCACACACATGAATAATGCTGACGCCTTATCTGCAAATCTATCAACTGAAAGCTTGAGAAAGGGTTAAGGGGTGAATTGGAGAGTTGAACATTAAATTTAATCATTGTTGTGGGTTGGAATTTAGCGAATTAAGGAAATTGTGCTTAGGTTGGAAAGGCAGCGGGGTAGTTTTGTGTTCAGGAGTATGTGTCTTCATTGTGGACAAGGGTGGTTCTTGTAGTGCTAGAGGATGTTAGAGGAGAGAAAAGGGTGTCTGCAGGGGCTGTGAAGGGTGAAATAGTGTAAAGAAAAGAAAAATTTGGGGCGGTGAGCGAAAGCGGCCTAAAGAGTTATCTGTTGGCTGCAGTAGGTACTTCTTTGCATGAATAGGTTACAGTTTCCGACAAAAGAGTGGGAGGTGGGTAGCGAGAGTGCTAGCAGTGCAGGTAGTAAACTGAACTAGGACGAGATTTTTCCATCAGACTACGATGACCAGCTGTGCGTGTCCTAATGTCGAGGTCAAAGGTTTCAGGTAGGACGTAACGGATCTATGGAGCAGATGGAAACTATGAGAAAGGACCTGAAAGGTAAGACAGGAGGGCTGGGAAAAGCAGGTAAACGAGTTGAGAGGGAAAGTGCAAGAATTGCAGCGAGAAGTGATATCGTTTGGGAAGAAAGAATATGATAAAATGAAGGAGATGGAAGAGAAGATTAGGTAGTGGAAGTAAAGGACAGAACAAAGACCTGAGAAGGTGCAGGGGGTAGGTCAGAAATGCAAGTAGTTGACAGGGGAGAGGGCGAGAAGCAAGGTATTTGGGAGAAGGAATGAAAAGCATAGGAATAAAAAGGAGGAAAGAGCTGATAGGGAAAGGATAAGGGCAATGGAATTGAGAATGGAGAGAAAAGAGAAGGCAGATAGCAAAAATAGATTATTAATGACAAATTCATTCATTTTTAAATTCTTATCAGAGAATGTATTTGTATTTGTCAATCCGTAGGTTGACCCGTATTCACTTAGGAGTACGAACAAAAATGGGTTTGCCATTTAGCTTGTGTTTGCGCCGACAGACAGATTTTTTAATAAAAATAAATCCAAGCAAAAATAAGTTAACTTTCTTTTTAGTCTGCTTTTTGTTCAGTAGCAGATTCTCTAGCTGAACAGATTTATTAATAGTTTCAAACTGTTTATTGAATTTTTAAGTGTACTGGGGTTACCTTGCTGATACTGACGTTTACTTATCTGCTCAAACCTTGATAAGAAGTCGATTTCTTTGGGCGGCGATGGTTGTCCTGACGATCTTTCTGTGAAAATACAAAAAGATTTATGAAGTGCCTTATTTAAATAAACTGATTTCTCGGACGATCAACAAATGTATCTCGGGCTGTGCAATCAAGTCAATAATTTGCTTTTCTTCCTCTGATGAAATTATAGGTAAATTGCAATGTTCTTTTTTAGCTACGTTTGTTTTCCAAGCTTTAAAATTTTTAATGCAACTTCCAATTGTTCTCAAGACGCCTATAGCGTCTAAGAAATCTTTATGAGCGGTACACCAAGTGCACGGGTACGAAAAAATGTGTAAAATCAGACCAATCAATATATTCAATAATTTTAGATCCGCTGAAATTTTACCTTTGAAATCCTTTATATTTAGTAAGCCCCACAAAACTGATAAGTTATCATGATTTTCTTCAGGAAATTAAGTTACACCTATCAAAAATAATTTACTGACATCAGAATCTTTAAAATTCTTGTTTTTGCTTGGAAGCACCAACTAATTGTCCAACGATTAAATATTGTTATTTTTAAAAAACCTTCACCGCCACCTGCACCAATTTTAATGTACGCTTCATCTACTTTACGAGATTCCTTAACGTTATCGTTTAGTTTTTGAATATTTTTACAAAATATAAAATATTCTTCTTTGCGCGCGTTCTTCATTTTAGAGCTAAATAACTGGCATTTTGTTACATCGAAATGGGAGTCAGGTAAATGATTTAAAGCTTTAGTTTTGTCTTTTAGATTAGGTTCAAATATTTTTCTTTTTTTCATTGCACTTTAAAGTGATTTAGCGATTCCTATAGTTGTGTTTTTGACAAACTAAAATAAGTACTAATTTTCGATAAATTTTTAACGGATATCACCCGTTATGCATCTTCCTTTTTGTTTCGGAAAACACTAACAGCCCTTAGTCTAAGCTACTTGTCTAGCTACTTGTTTTCCTTTCGGCATGATATAAACGCCATTTCAAATTATGAGCAACTAACTGATTAATTTTCGCAATAATAAATACGATAGTTTCGCGCATTTCTTGGAGGAACTAAAAAGTGCTCAATAAACAAAAACTTTTGGAGAAGATTACTAGCTTTTTACGAGGATTTTCAAAACGCTTATATCGATTAAAGGTTTTGGGAAGAAATAAGACAAAAAATAAAATTTTGCAACCAAGATTTAGGTAATGAATATGAAACTGAGTTAGCCAAGTCAAAAATTAGAGGGCAAGTATTAAAAATTACCGAACCCAAAGTTGCAGATAAAAATAAATAAAAACGTAACAATAATAACGGGGATCAAAATAATTCGGAAAACAAAACAGATTTTAGGGAAAATAATAATGGTCGAAATGATAACCAAAATAATCAGGGTGACAATCCATACAAAAATCGAGTTCCATTTTCTCCATTTGGATTTCCATTCCTACCTTTCCCAAACCAATATCAACAAAATTCTAGACCTTATTTCAAACCTAGATTCCCACCTAGTCTTTAATCGAAATCTAAACCTAGGTTTCAATCAAATTTCCAACCTGGATTAACAAATAATAGATAGACCCAGATACCAATAGAACCCCTACTACAAAATGCTAAAGGACACTTTAAAAAATAATACCGGTGCTATGTATACAACCAGGGAAACTGGAGATGCGGGTATTAGAACCAAAAATGTTACCAACTAATACTGGAACGCAAGAATTGTTAAATTCAGATAAAGCAGAAATAATGGAAACACGTTTTCATCTACTGACACAGTTTGTAGATGGGTATGGGTATGGGATACTGGTGCCACAAATTCATACGTTTTCAAGGAGTTTCTGGAAAAAATCCAGAATTAAAAAATTGCAATTTTTAAACCCGTCTCACGAAAATTAAGAACTAAACAAAAGTATCCCAAAAGTCAAAGATAGTGAAATACCCCCAGTACCTATCAATTCCAACCAATCCCAAAAAACAAAAAATGCCCAAATTCCTGTAATGAATCCCACAACGGATATACCCAGCTTAATAAGCATCCTCACTAGCAACAAATTCCAACCCTTAGAAGCATCCCCAGCCGAGACACTAGCGACAACTCAAGCACATAAGACTCAATCAATTTAGGAAAACCTCGAAATAGGAAAAAGGATAAGAAAAACAATCTAGGAAAAATTTATTTTAAATAGCATATACGAGAACGAACACGAAGATAGCGATATTGACCTATGGAAAAATAAAAAGGTTACTAATGAGAATAAGTTAAAAAACGAATTTCTAAAGGATAATGAAATATCTGAAATCGATAATAGAAAATAATGGGTTATCTTTCAAAATAAATCAAATAAATACGATAATATTTCGGATAGTTTAGGGAAAATCGAAGAACAAAATAATTGTTCAACAGGAGTTTGCGAAGGTATTAAATAGCTCAACAAAAACCAACAATCACAATTACAAAAACTTTTAGAAGACAAAATGAAAGTTTACCAGGGAAAAGAACACGGGGCGACTCATTTAACGAAACACAAAATTTACTTCCAAGGCCACGATACCATTAAACAGCAATATTATCACGTGAGCCCAAAAATTAAGGAAATAATTTATCAAACAGTTGATAAATTATTAGAATAAGGCAAAATCGAACCATTTTGATCTGAATAGTCAAAGTCTATAGTGATGATAAAAAACCGGGTAAAGACTAAAGCTTCTGTTTTGGTTTTAGAAGGGTAAACAGCATTTAAAAAAAGACATCTACTTATCCCAGTAATAAAAGAAATACTAGACACTTTGAGATTATCAAAATGTATTGCGAAAATTGACTTAAAGTTAGCTTACTTGTAAATGTCATTAGAAGAAAGTTTAAAACCAATCACAGCATTTAAAATCCCTGGAAAAGCCATTTACCAATTGTACCAGTTGTACTCATTTCTGACTACTACTCGGGGATGTATTCAGAGATAGACAAATACGTAAAAAATTGAAAAATATGTCAAAAAACCAAACCGGCTAATCAACCGAAAATAGGGCTAATGGGAAAAAGAATCGTTGAATAACCATAGATCATGATTGCCATAGATAATTCTGATAAGAAAAGCTAATGGAATAACAAGAGGGTAAGAATTTCATAAACGTATCATTTCGCAATGGGGAACACCTAGGATTCTCCGTACCGACAATACGGCATCAGACACACTAAAATAGTTAAATATTACCTCCAAGCAAACACAACCAAGCGTTATAATGGGGCAATAAATAAATTATTAAAACGTACCTAGATACCGATCATTCCACATGGGACGAACATATAGATGATTTGAAGTTTGCAATAAATACTAGCAGAAAATCCGTCGACCCAATTCACCCCAGCATTTTAAAACTTAGTTTGCGAATTAGAACTACTACATTCCCTAAGACAAAATTTCGAAAGCGAAATAGAGTTTCAAAGTGTAGACAAATGGACAGACTTAGAAGGCTACAAATTATAAAAAAAGTCCGGTAAAATTTGTACATAGCAAATAAAAGACAAGCGAAAACTTATAATTTAATAAGAAGACCGATAGAAATAAAAATAGGAGACAGGGTACTTGAAAAGGTAACCAAACTGTCTAACATAGCGGATAAAAAAGCAGGTAAGTTATACGACCAATACGAAGGCCTATTTATCCTTATAAAGAAAATCTCTCCAACAATCCACGAATTAAAAATCCGTAAGGGAAAGAGTATCAGCGAAACAAACCAGACAGCACAAAATTTTGCTTTTCAGATGATGGATCCCAGAAATAAGTGCTACTACTGTAAAAGCACCCTTTTTGAGCCATCAGTGGCCCAACAACATAAAAAATTGCCAAGCCATATGACGGCTACGTCTAAAAATCGCCGGCATATCGAAAAATGACATCGCCACATTAGGCGCATGTTTTAAATCGTCACCCACAATGAGAGCCGTAGGCGGAGAAGAACCAGAAGAGGAGGGAGCCATTGCGGTCCAATCCAGCCAGCCTTTTGATACCGAAGAACACATTGGTAAAGGATACAAAGTACCCGAAAAAAACCAAAACAAGAGAAAACATACAGCCATGAACTAAGCCACAAGATTTGGAGATTAACATGCGAATTTGAAGAAAAGGCCTACCGCCAAAGTAAAAAATTACACGAAAAATTTAATTAGCAACTCTCGGAACTTTTAGGACAAGAGAAAGAAGAGGAAAAAAGGCGAAAGGAAGGACTGAAACAGGAGAGAGGAACGTTTTGGGCAACCACCGTCTAATTAATGAGGATAAACGCACTAGAGAAAGAAAACAGGAAAGAAGGAAAGAAGCAAAATTCTATTAACCTTTTGTTTATCTTACATATCAGAACCGCTAGTGAATTAAATTTTGAAATCATTTTCAAGGAGAAACATGAGAGTATCAATAGGAACCCTGGCATTTCCAATTTTTCAAAAAAAGCTCTCTTTGTAACGCGAAAGGTCGCAATAAAACGATGGAGGAAAGCTGGAAAAAGAATATCAACGAGAAAATCACACGTTTTAAAATTAACCGTAGGAAAAACTTAGAACACCAATTGCTAATTTTGTGGGAGACTTATGCCGATACAAATTTCAAGTACACACCCAAACAACCCGTTGGGAGGGTAGTGTGAACGATCTGTTACAACAAAGGAATTGGTACAGCTCTACGCGGAAGGGGATACGGACCGGGCGCGAGAAAACACGGAAACCCCCGAGGGGTTCCGAAGTCCCGGACGACGGCGCGGTCCATCGTCAGTCGTACTTTATCGTTCACGAAGTGTACTGTGTTCTGCAACATGTTTCCAAGGACGATCCGCCAACTTCGAGTCACGAATCACCGGGTGTGAATGTTCTGTAAGTTACAACAAATGCCACGTTATATTTTTGTCTGCCTTTTTAATTGTGTTCTACCATGATTTCGGCTTACCTCTTCCCCTTTTTCCCTCCTCGGCATTACCCCCGTAATAGCTTATAATTAACTAAAGTTAAATATAGACTAGTTCAAATTTTAAAAATTCAGATTGGATTCTGCTTTAGTGAATTTTTTTAAAGCCTAAAAATAAAGTGAGCATATTTTCAAAATATTTGAGACCATTTTTTCGAAGACTTAAAAATTCTATGGACGACTATTTATAGTACTAGAAAACACAAACAATTTATCATTATGACTTTTTTCGATAAAATGAACATTGCCATCGTTCATGGTAGAAAATCATCTTTCTGGAGAGAAAATTAAATGTCTTATTGAAAATTAGGCTTTTCGGGTTGAAAGTTTAACGATCTTCTAAAAAATGAAGGGACGACAAATTCCAGGCCTTTAAAAAAAAAGATTTAAAGGGGCCCATTCCGCCTTTTTACAGTCTACGACCTTTGAGGCGAAATTCCAATCGGCCCTCCTCAACTCTTGGCCCCAGTCTTTTTCCTGTAGATCGGTTTATTTTCGCCGAAAACCCGGGAAGTGAAATCCCATCAGGTGGTTTAGCGTTGGTTCTTCGTCTTTGGCAACCCCGCCATTTACGAGCCTTATTAGCCCGAGGCGAGCTTCTGGGCTTTACGCAAGGATCTTGTGGATTTGTTGACCCTGGTTCCATGCAACCCTCGACACGGCGATCTCATATTGGCTTCGGGAACATGAGAACTCGCGCCCTCGATATTCCAGGGGTTTTTGCTAGTACCACCTGAAAGGACAGCTTCTCAGTTTAGATTCCACTGACCGGAGTCCTTCACATCCCCAGAGTAGTTACACCTCACGATAGAGACCCTCGGGTTCACCTTTTTCGGACAGTGAGACTTGTAAGACCCGTGAGACTTGTTATCCCTCCCGCCAACTACAAGGTCTCGCGATATTAAAGAAAAGTAACTTACAACCAAATGTTGGGATTTTTCTTTAAGAAAGAAGAATTTTAATTTTAAAAATATTTCAGTGAATTTTAAATACTGAAATATAAGCAAGAAACAAAAAGTCGAATTTCTACGAAGATAGTTGAATTTTGAAACTCGCAGGATGATTTGGTAAAATCATATTTGAATAATTTACCAAACAACTGCCCTTTTCTCTAAGAAAAATGCACTTTCTGCTAAAATTGATAAATTTTCAAATCCAAAAGACAAACTGTCAACAGGACAAAAATTGTTGAATTTTTATCCAAATTGGATTTCCGTTGAATTTTTGACCCTAAGATATTAATTTTAAATAAAAAGTAAACCTTCAACGAATATAGTTGAATTTTGAACCCAAAAAAGGAATTTTTTTAAAATGCAGTCATATTTCTAACTAAAAAGGTAAAATCTTCAATGGAAACAAGCTAAAGATCTTTGTTAATGTCTTTGCTTTTCCGTTAGGTTTATATAAAGTCATGTTTTTTAATAATATGTAACTCTGATCTTACTTAAATTGAAAATTGAACAAAAAATGGAACATTAAAAAAAACGCGAATTAAAAACTTCTAATACACTGCAACCCCGATTTTCCTTAGTTCCACATTTCCTTTCCCCCGCATTTACTTAAGATTCCGGTCCCCTTTTTCCTAACATGTCTCCTCCGTTCACGCCCCTACTACCGCGCTTGTGGGAATATGGTGAGCAGTGACAAGTGAATACGTGAGTTCTTCTTTCTCTTTCCCTCAACCAATCACAGTAGGTCAACTGACTTCATCCACGCAAGAGTGGAAATCCCTCCAGTCTTAGTGAATGTGAGACCCGCGCGTTTCTCTCGACTAAGGAAAAACGGGGTTCCAGTGTATCAAGAAAAATTATTTAACAATTCTATTAATTAAAAAAAAAAACATTTAGAATGTTTAAGAGTTTTGGAAACAGGTGGAAAGTAATTTGAATATAAGATTCCGAAAAGATGACCTTTGTTTCGCAAATTTCATTTGTAAAGAAAATTTTAAACGGTATTTAGACAGTTTATAAGATTTCTACTAAGTTTGAAAATACCTAGAAGATTTAAGGGCAATCTGTTTTAATTCAAAAATTTGTATAACTTTTTGAAATGCATATTTCTAATTAGTGTATAATACATCTGCTAAACCTCTGAAAGTTCTAAATATCGTTTGAAATAATTTAAATTTTTCCCAATATTTTTTAAGAATCGTGAAAAGAAAAGTATGATACGTTTTCGACACCTAAAATCTTGAAATATTGTGAATTTTCTCAAGAATCTTAGAAAAATTATATATTTGTATGACTTAAAACAAATAGATAACTAAATTTTAGAAATAAATGTTTAAAATATTTTAATGTTAAAAAATTGAACTGTTTTCTAAATTACACGTGTCTTGTGAAAAAAGTTAATCTTTTTTGGTTAAAGATGCAACTTGTGAAAAATAATTTTCTTGTCTTGGGATTCAGCTATTTTGTTGAAACTGTGCCTTCTTAAAAATTAATTCAACTATATTTTAGTAAAAATTGAAACATTTTTAGTTCAAAATATAATTTGTGTATTAAAATTTTTGTTAAGAATTTTTTTTGAATTTTTCTTGAGAATTTGAAATTGAAAATTTAATTTTTGAAAATTTTTTAAGTTTATATAATATACGAACATTTTATTTAGGTAAATAGATTACATATTAAAACCTGAACATTCTTCTTCTTCTTATTAAATAAGTCATGACAATTTTTATAGATTAAAAAAAAAATAAAAAATTTCAGCTTAAAAACTATTGGTAATAATAAAAAATTCAGGTTAATGTATAAATGATTAAAAATTTTTTTAAACAAATGACAAATGAAGCATTTGAACGATTGAAAAATATTAGTTCTCAGGTTTTTATTCTTAAGAGGAATATGTAGAAATTCTACAAGAAAATTATTTACTTCTTAATTTCAGATCATCTTAAAAATTTTAAATGTCAATCTGTTTTCATAAACGAAGTAATATACACAAAAGCTTTTCTAATGGATCAAGAATGCAGATTTTTAATATGAAGCTGCTTATTTATAAAAACTCGTAATCTTTACCCAAAAATTAAGCATCCATTCCGAGAGGTTTAAAAAATGATTGCGCGCTTTTGCCTTCTGTCTTTCTATCAAAAAATTTTTTGTCGCGGAAATGATGACACGCATAATTAAGAATAAGGTCATATTTTAAGGCAGTATAAGTAATTAAGAAAAGTGATGAAATATCGATAAAAAAAATCCGCTCGCCTCGCGGACACATTCTCATCTCTACTGTTCGTTTTCGCGTTTTGCGCTCGCTAATGTATTTATCATGCGCTTCGCGCTCGATAATGTATTTCCCTCGCACTCCGCGCTCGGCCTTTGTATATTCCCCACACTCGTGCGCAGATTTTTGAAACTAAAGGTCAAACTGCTGCAACGAACACATTCTCATCACTTATCTGCTGCGTAACCGTTTCTTTCACTAGGTATTCTGGGGTATCTCTGCACATCTGGGAATTTACCATATGTTCACGTTCACATATGGGATACTCCTTAGTGTACACGTCAGCATGGCTTTATGTTTTAAAATTCAAGCACAAATGAATCAAACTTCAAGAACAAAAAATATATTATTATATTTACCAATGGAACTGAGAATCAACGTCGCAGATAAGACCAGAATATAGACAAACCCCATATCTTTGAATTAAGGAAAATTTGCTCAATACAGTGAGGAACGATGTGATTCCTATGTTTGTAATTATTATTTTCGTGCTTCGTCAGATTGTAAAGTGTGCAATGCAGTCATTATTTTTTTGGTTTCAAGCTTCAAGATTGTCCATGCGTGATATTAAGACACACATAAGAGTCAATGTTTTAACAATCTTTTGTGTTTTAGAGACGCTATTTTTACCCGGCGATTATGTATAAAGTCTATTGGAACTGATGAATCATCACCGTTGGTTGCTTCATAGAAATATGTTTGCAATATTCTATAAAAACTAGGCCAGCCAGGAAAATCTTGAAATCATTATCCCTTCTTTTTCAAAGTTATTTACAGTTGTGTACTCACAAAATAGAACAGAATTGAACAACAAATAATGAATTATTACATTCTGATCATAATTAGAAGGTATTAGTTTTAATAGAAAACTGACAATCTATATGCAAGTCTGTATGCTGGATACGTTTCGAAAGATTAATTGGAATAGATTGTGCGTTAACCAGATTTTCAGACAAAAATTCAAAAAGTTATAGCATTTTCAAATATTTAGAATAATTTTTTTAATATTTCTCTTAATTCTCTTTAGAAATGAAAAATTCAAATTCTCATCGGACAAAAATGATGAAAAATCAACTATTTAATTAAAAAGATAAACTATGCAACATACGAAAAAAGTTAAATCAACAATAATTGCGTAGCAAACAACATTAAATAAATTTTTTTTTAATTTTTTGACAAACGACACATCTATGAAAGAAATGGATTGAAAAAGTTGTTCTTCCAAAAACAAAGGTACAAATTTTTCCCAAGACTAATTTTTGATAGGAATTGACAATGCCAGTGCGAAGTAGATAAATAAATTTTATATACATTGGATATGAAAGTGCTCTACATAATACAAAAAAGTTTACATTTTGAAAAAAATCGAGTGCAATGATAGAAATACTTGATGAAAATGCTTTCGCTAAGACCGAAAGAGCTTAAAAAACACAGAATTCAGAATCAAAAACTTACAGTGGTCGATGCTGTGACCTTTAATTTGAAAAACTCTGTGAGCAAAGGTGGGAGAAATAAAAAGTAGCGCTAAGTTAACCCGTTATCGAGCACAGTGTAGCAGTTTTTTGGCCGAAGGTGAAAGTTCCAGTACGAGTCAGACTCGAGGCGTAGCCGAGACGAGACTGTCATGCAATTCAATTATTTCCAATGCAATTCCAGTAAATATAACTTACTCCAATCAACTTCAATCCAATCTATTAAAATGCAAACGAATCGAATTCATTCCAATCCAATATAATTCAAACCTACTTTACTCCAATCCGACCTAATGCATTCCAATCTATTACAAACCAATTTAATCCAATCCAATGCAATCCAATTCAAACTAATTTATTCTAGTTCACTTCACTCCGATAAAACTCAATCCACTCCATTCAATTCATTCCAAACCAATCCAATTCATTAAAATCCAAACCACTATAACCCTGTCCAATCCCATTCAATTGAATCCATTAAAACTCATTCCAACCCATTTCAATCAAATCCACTCCAATTTTTCTCAATCCACGACAATCCAATTCAATCCAATCAATTCAAATATAATTCCATCCAAACGAATCCAACTCATCTAAACCAATTCACTATAATACAATTCATTTTAATCCTCTCCAATCCAAGCAACTGCAATATTAATTAATCGAATTGAATACATTCCAATCCACTCTTGTGCCATAGAATTTAATCTAATTCATTCATCCGCAATCAATTGCGACGAATTTCATTAAAATCCACTACTTTCCACTCCACTCTAATCCAATCCATTCCAACCCAATTTATTTCATTCCATTCCAAGCGGTTCTAATACAATGCAGTTCAATCCAATCCTTTGTCATCTATTGCAATTCATTGCAAATCATTTAATTCCAATACACTCCAATCCATTCCAATCCAATTCAGTCGACTCCATTCCTATATAATTTATTCCAATCTGATTCAATCCAATTCAATTCTAGAGACAAAGTACGAGTCACACATTATTTTTGATCACCCTAGTTAGCCCAAGTGTATCTTTTCATACCAAAGTTGTGGTCTATGCAGTTATCGTAGGTTATTTCAAGTTCAATTTTGTTTTCTTAAATGGGAACCCCTATTTTTGACAACGGCAATCGAAATAACGGGAAATTTTACGTCTAAACATGTTCTCAGGTCATAAGTCTAGAAAAACTTTGAACTTCAACTGATGGTTTTTAGGCTTGACTTAGGTATGGGTCGGGTCCAATCTGTACTGCTTCGGCTCAGGTGTTTACGAAAAAGGTCGAGGTCATACTTGGAGTAACTTTTAACGAGGAATCCAGTGGTAGCCTTGAATTTTACCTTGAGCTTGATCTTCAAGGTTATTTTAAGGTGAACCTTGTTTTACATTTAGCGTTAATTAGGAAGAACGACGTGGGCGTAGTAAAATCTGTTCCCTTTGGGGTGCTTGATTTACGTGAGTCCCCTTGCCTCTCACATTTGATTTTTAGCATTAATCAGCACAA
>JAAAKG020155689.1:0-30374 GCA_010014905.2 Druon quercuslanigerum | reverse complement strand
GCTGCGAGGCAATTTCTTTCTTGTCTTTATTTAAACAAAAGAAAAACGCGTCACGTAATTTATGGACAGCCCCTTATTTAATTTTTTAAGTATTTTAATTTAGATGCTTCTAATTCATAAAGCTTAAAGATAAGCATTCGTCCAATTGTTAAAGCACGCAGAATTTCAGAGCTTTAAAACTAGAAAATGATTTAATTATTTATAATATTCTCATTTAAAAAAAAATATTTAAGATTTCCTTCTTATAATTCTGAAAGTATTGCAATTATTATTAAATGTAAAAAACAATAAAAATCAAAAGTTCTCGATCAACAATGCCAATATTTATTGTCCCTTGCAAATTTACTTGTATTCTACTTTGCATTTTGTATAAGATTAAAATCAATTTTAAACGCGGAAATACGTGGAAGGAATTCTTTTCGTATAAAAAATTAGGAGGAGGGTCTGAGGATAAAAAAAGAAGCTTGATTTCTTGCGGTCTCGTTGAAATACTCGACGTAGGTGGCGAAACCCGTCGTTGGTCGGGCGGGAAAGAAGAGACGGATGGGTACTTGGAGGAGGAGAGTGGAAAAAAAGAAGAAGGAGCGGAGTCATAAAAAATGACCCACCCTTCAAGTCCATCCCCTTCCCACTCACAAAAATTTCCATATCTACTCGTCCATCGCAATAAGAAAAGTACCAAAAGCGTTCTGGTCGGTAACAGGGTCGCGTACGTGAACCCGACGTTGATACACGTCTACTACCGGGTAGCTTAAAATTTTTTCTTCCTATGAGGTTATTATATAAGGGTCGCATATTTCATACAACTTTCTAACTGATAGTATTTTATGAATAATGCATAAATTAATGGAGAAGAAGTAGTCTCAAATTCGATTTAAAAAATTCAAGTTTAAATACTGTCATTTGTAATTTTCCAAACCTTGATTTTTGTAACTTAAAATTATAATGATCTATTTTCAAAGGGTTAAAATGTTTATTATGCTCAGTTCAGAGGGCCTTTTAATCAAAATGATTTTTAATAATTTATATTTTCCAACTTGAAATTTCTAAACTCAAAAAGGCGTACAAATATAAAAATGTTTTTTTGAAAAGGGACCTTTCTCTGAAAATTCAAATAGTTGTCTCAATTTTAACGGCTTAATTTAAACTTGGATTTTAATCACTTACAATTTCTCAAATTAGATTTTTTTGAAATTTATGAAGAGTTTAAATGTTGAATGGATTTTTGTTAGAATGGCGAAAATTCTGGCTTTAATGAAGGAAAATGTTTGAACTTTTATTTTTCGAATTTAAATAGCGCCCGTCGATTTTCATGTTTCAAAAAGTTAAAATTTGAAACCTTCAATTCTTCCAATTTCAAAATTAGCTAAACTTTAAAGATATTCTGATTTAAAAAGCTATTCCAAATTTTTGAATTTTGAAAATGATTAGCAAAATATTCTCACACAATTTTTTAAATATTATATTGAGGGGTTAACAACTATTTTTCAAATCTGAGGTACAATATGCAATCCCTTGAAATTTTGTCAATGCCTGAAAATTCTTTGAAAATGCTTGGCAATTCCATTTATTGATAAAAATACTCTAATCGGGTGAAATCCATAATAATCTCGCAAAAATCATGTAAAATGATTATAAATATCTGTAAATGCTTTGCAAATTTTTGAAATCTTGCCAATCTTGTAATATTTTGAAATTTCTTATTCTGAGATATTGGACGTTGTTTTTGCCAATCCCGAAATGAAGATTGCAAAGTAAAAAGTAGTTACATTAGCAAGCAATTGGAGAAAATAGTAGCATTAGGGTTTATTTTTTAAATTGTAGCAAAACAGTTGTATCGTTAAACAAAAGCGTCAAAAGTGTCAATAGTTAGGTGAGTCCAAAACAAATTAAATTTGGACATTAATAAGTTTAAATTATTTAAAAAAAATAAATTTGTATTCCTTGAATTTCGGAAAAAAGTGATAAAAATCGGTCCAAGTTTTCCTACGCCAATGGTTCTAGCATTATGGAGTCACACGTGCGTGCACGTACCATAAGTTCATACGCAAAGGCTCGCAATATCTTGGGCGACTTTATTGGCTCCTTATGTTAAACAAAGGTACATTTAATGGGTCGTCTCACACTAATGTAGAATCATTCGATACACGTGTTTTCCTGTACGATCATGATCTGTTTTTTTTATGTCCCAGTGAAATTCAGAAAAAAATATTTTCTTGGCCGTTCCTAAATTCTTTCCATGCTTGTACTCATATGATAAAAAGTTGTTGACAACAAATATTTATTAGATATAGTTGGTTCTTTTGAACCCTTATGATAATCTTTTATTTAGAGAATAATTTTGAAATTTTTTCTACACTCATAAATCCCTTCAAATATTTTTTAATCCCATGAAATCAAACTAAATGCTACCTGAGTCGAAATATGATTTTTACACTTCTAATTACACTTCTAATTTCAGAATCCATATTCTACCTTCCTATACAAAATAAAATTATTTGACGAAAAATTAACAACAGTAGAAAAAGACGAAGACATAGTGACATTTGCGTAATGTTTTAAGTTATTTTCATAATCATTCAACAACAATTTCTTATCAAGCGTTGAAAAAAAAATTATTTATTGAATGAATGAAGATACAAAACTTTTTTTCTTTTTTTCATTCGTCAACAAAGAGAACAGGTGTAAAGTTGGGAGGAAAATATTTTTTTATATTTCGCGCGTTTTTTAGTTCTTTTTTAAGTTCCCAATTAGTAAGCATATAATTTTCAAAGTGTTACAAGAATTAAAATTTACAAGTTTACAATGTTTCTCGTTTTGAATGACGCTTAAGAATACGTGATATGATACTTAATAATAATATACTTATCATATTCAAAATTTCTATAATTTTAATTCAAAATTATGACTTTGAGTGCGTTATTCTAAAACAATTTAATCTGAGGCATTTAAAATAAAGTTTTTCCCTAAATTAATTCTAAAATTTTTTCCCGAAAGTTTTAAAATTTTAAAATTACAATATTTTAGTTTCAAATTCAAATAATTATTGAAAATGACAAGACCATTTCGTTATTAAATATTCCAAAATTTCATATTAAAACCCTTGATGATCCGTTTTGTACTTGATAATTTTATATGTAAATATAAAGCAATTTCGAAATTCAAAGCTTGAAATTTAAAAATTCAAAAAAGTGGAAACATACTGCTGCAATCTAGATGTTTATTTTTAATTTTATTTTTTAATGCAATATCTTGAAAGTTCCTGACTTTTAGTTGGAGATTTTAATATTTTATGCAAAAATTTCAATAGTTCTAAAGCAAGGTTTTAAATTTAAAAATCACAAAAAGACAAAAATGAGACTATTTGACAGAAATTAAAACAGCAATAAATCCATAATTCCCGTAATTTAAATTTTTTTTAAATTTTAGAGTTTTGAATTTACACATCGAACGCTCAATTTCTTTTTTTTCTTTTCATAGGTTCTATTTTTGCAACTAAAATTGAACTTGTTGAATTTAAAAAAGTTTATTTAGTAATTAAAAAATTATTATTTTTCAAGTAATTTGAATTTACTTCAAATAATTGACATTTTAAAGGGCTTGATTATAAGAAAGTTTTATTATAACAATTTTTGGTGACTAGAAATTTTGACATTTGTTTCAGTTTCAAGGTTCTGTAGTATATTTTTTCATATTTAATGTTTCTCATTTAAAATTATGATTTAGTTTGATAGTTTGTTTAGTATAATTCAATCCTCTCTTTTATTTAAGAAAAATTCGCCAAATTAGCTTTGATTTCAAACTCTAATTTCTTTCTGTAATAAAAATGATAAATTTTAGAATTTCAGAAGCTTTGACTTTGAAAGATTCAATTTAGTTTTCATTATTTAATTGTTAAATTTTGATCCCGTTAAATTTAGAATTGTTCAAATTCATAAGTTATTAACTTAAAATTATTTATTTTTGAACGCTTTCAAGTACAAATGATACATTTTAAATTCATCTGAAGTTTTAATGATCTAATCTTAAAATATTTCATTTCTAAGGTTTTTACATTGCCCTATTTTCTTAATTGTTAATTAAAAATCATTCAATTTCATGATTCTTCAACTCAAAATAAAATTGTTTACTTTGTATTTCAAAGGCCTTTAATTTGAAATGATTAATTATCGTTAACATTTTTTTAAACGTAATGTTAAAAATTGATTTTAAAATTGATTAAAATTTTTTTATATTTCTCATGTCTCAGCTAGTAGCCTCGGCTACTGTTGAGATAACGGACATATTTGGATATCGCAGCAAATGCATTACAATTTTTAAAATGTTTAGAAATTTTTTTAAATTCTCCACAAACTCCTTGTAACATTTTGAACATTAAATCCATTACAATCATTTCTAATATTGTAAAATTCCATGAAATTTCTTCAAATATTAGGCATCCTTTGAAATCCCAGAAAATAGCTTAAAATATACAGAATTTTTCATAAATATTTTTCATTTTTCATAAATCCCTTGAAATATGATGAAATTGCATTAAATCCATTACAATCCTTTAAAATATTTTGCAATCCTGTAAGATCTCATGTCATATTTTGCATTATTTTTAATAATTAGAAGTTCCAAAAATTTCTTTTAAATTGCTCAAAAATACCTTAAAAGTTTTTTAATTATTGGTTTACCCAGTCAAAATCGTAAAATCGCTGGTTCATCAGTGACAATTCAAAATACTGATTCAACTAGTGAAAATATCACTGGTTCAGTTAAGGAGAACATATTTAAGGAGATTTCTAGAAATAAGGTTGACAAAAAAGTAGATACAAAATAATTAAAATCAAAATTATTTACGCATAAATATCTGGCTAATACCTCGGAATTCGCTTGGAGGAGGTTCTGAAACATTGATTTCTTACTCTCCACAGCTTAGCTGGTAAGAGTATAAGACCAGTAATCCCAGCGGAGCTTAAGTCATTTTAATGTGCAAAATTCCTGAAAAAAAGCAAAAATCCAACGATCAATTCTGGACAACCATTACAGAATTTTTCTATTGAAATAAGAAAAAAGATAAAAAAATTCAAAAATAAGAAAAGAAAAGCATTCCTTTTCTCAGAGAAATATAAAAAATAGGGAAGAAAACTGAGAAGGCTTACTAACCGAATGCCCTTCCTTTTCTTTTTTATTTCTTTCACATTTTTTATTTTTATTATTATCAAATCATATTAAAAAATAAACCAACGATTCACAATAAATAACAAATATTCGAGCAGGGAGGAATAGGAAGAAAATCACAATGTTATATCCTTGGCACCCCAGAATTTAAAAAAATTTCATTTTTCAAAACTTATGAATAAAATAAATATTAAAAAAAATTGATATAAGGCCAGTAGGAAAATATGAATCAGCATCAAATTATTTATTTAGAAGAAATTGGAAGGAATATGAATAAATATTGATAAAGAATTGCAAATATTTCTTTAAAAATTAAAAAGATTTTAAATGGTTTCAAAGGATTTCATGCGACTTCAACGTGAGTTTTAATGTATTCCTGATTATAATTCAAAAGACTTCCAGGGTTTTGATTCCAAAGAAATTCATGATATTTTAAGTTTCAGAGAATCTATGAAGAATTCAAAGTATTAAATAAATAGTTAATATATTTTAAAGTACTTTGAAGACAAAGCAAGAGATTTTGTAAAGATTTAAAAGAATTACGGATATTTTTGTAGAATGCAAAAGATTTCAAAGTATTTGAAGCATTTCAGAGGATTAGAAATTATTTTATGTTTTTCTAAGGCGAATTTTAAGGTATTGCTAAAAAACTAAAAAGATTTCAAGGGATTGCAAAGAATTTTAGAAGATGATCATAATATTATAAGGTATTTGTGAACAATTCAACATATTGTTAAAAAATTCAATAGATATTCTGGTATTTCTGAAAAAAATCTAGGGTCATTTCACTAAAGAATTCAAAATATTTATTTTAATTTAAAAAATTTCAGGTTTCTTGAAACTTTTCAATAAATGATTTGAAGGAATTTTAACTTTTTGTGTGAGATTTTAAGCTGAGTTTTAACGTATTGCTAAGTATAATTCAACATTTCCATTGGTTTAAGAAATTTTTACAGATTTCGTCATATTTTAAGAGGTATGTGAAGAACTAAATTTTTTTAAAATTTAATTTAATTCACCGTATTCGGAATAAAAATCAAGGCATATTTATAAACATTTCTAAATAATTACAAATGTTTCTAAAAAATTTTAAAGAATTCTAGACCGAATCCATTTCAAATTGCAGAATCTCTCGAAAGCGAAATATGTTATTTTATCTTTATCTTTTTTATTACTTTCCTTCAACTTTTGTAAACATGAAGAAAATATAAGTTTGGAAAAACCCCCATTAGTTTTGAAAACTGAAAATTTTTTTTATTGACAGGTGTCCAAAAGAGACCATTGTGATTTTGTTGATATTCCCCCCTGTTCAAATATTTTTTATTTTTAATGAAACGTTGTTGATTATTTTTACAAATGCTTTTTTATTTAAATTAATTAATAATAAACATAAAAAAACGAACGAAATAGAAAAGAGAAGGAAGAGGATTCGGTTAGTAGCCTTCTCATTTTTCTTTCCTATTTTTTATTTTTGTCCAAGAATAGGAATGCTTTTCTTTTCTTTTTTATGAATTTTTAAAATCTTTTTTCTTATTTCAATAGAAAAATTTTATAGGGGTTGTCCAGACTTGGTCGTTGGATTTTTGGTTTTATTTTCAGGAATTTTTTACATTAAAATGATTCTACCTCCGCTGGCAATCGAGCCCCGGTCTATAGATTATTGGTCTTGTACTCTTACCAGATAATTATAAGTAAATAATTTGTTTTTAATCCTTTTATATCTAATTTTTTGTCCAGTGAAAAATCACTGATTGTCAGTGAGACACTTCTCGTTGTTTCGCCGATTGAGATTTCACTGGCTCATTTTAAGAGAGTAGTCTCGTTTAAAATTAGCTTAACTAACAGTACTTTTTTCGGTGTTTCTAAAATCAAGTTCAGACTGAGAAAAGAAGAATCATTTTAGTCCGCCGATTTTGACGTTTCAAAAAGGTGAAAGTTCAAAGCTTCAATTCTTCCAATTAAAAATTTAACTAAGCTTTAAAGAAATTCTAACATTAAAAGCTATTTAAGGTTTTTCAGACCATTCATGGAATTGCATTAAGTGAACCAGCGAAATCTCACTGATTGTCTGTAAAAAAAACTTCTGGCTGTTACAACCAGTGAAATTTCACTGGAAAACAGTGGGATTTCACTGGTTTAATTTAAGAGAGTAGTCTGGTTTAAAATTAGGGAAACTAAGAGTACTTTTTTCGGCGTTTCTAATTTCAAGTTCAGACGGAGATCAGACGAATGATTTTATCAATCTAATTCTGTCGCATCCCACACCTCAGCAATCTAGGAGGCAATTACGAGTCGCTTCCTCAATGTTTCACGGTGTGAAATTGATCGTTCATGGAGTGTACGAAGCAAAGGCTCAGTAGGTGTAAATAGGCAGTAGGTGTTGGGCCTGTGGGAGTCGGTGTCAGAATCGATATACATATATGCTCCTTTTGAATTACACGTTCGACGGTAAATACGAGTCCATCGGGATGATTAAGCGACTGATTAGAATCCCATCAAAAGTCAGAGAAGTTCAGAGAAAAACTACACTTTACACACTATAATTTACAGTCTACAACCGATGATGGCGTTTTACATACTGCCGTTTTACATGATGCCGTGCTATAATTACCTCCTCCAACTGCAACCTCATTTTCCTTTTCACAATTCCCTTCGATTGCACTTGTGCGATGAATTGCAAAAAATCCATTTCCAACGCAAAAAAAAAGATTCTTGCCCCTTTTCCTCGCTAATTGAATTTCCCTCAACGCACACTCAACGCTTTGTAAAAAAATTACTTTATGCACCCTTATCAGTGTGCAATCAGTTGATGAACAATTTTCTTTCATAATGAGAAAATATTTATTATAATAAGAATAATAATGAAGGTATCGATCCCGATAGATGATTTTAAATTAACCTCTTTTTTCGGTTGAATTTAAAAAAGGTAAAAAGGTTTGAATGATTTCAAAAGATTTTGTAAGAATTCAAACTATTTCAAAAATTTCTGATTCGGAACAGGGAGTTGTAGAAAAGAATTATAATTCTCAGTTGGTAGCATCAGAAAATTTTTAATCATAAGAAAGACAATCCTGATTTGAAAAAAAGAATTTTGTATAAAAATTATCATTATAAAATTCAAGTGGGGTTTTTTTTCAACTTCCTTCTAAATAAGAATCAAAATTTGTATCAAAAATTCTCATTCCATGTTAAAAATTTTCTGTTCTAAGTCAGAATTATATTTATTTCAAAAGATTTATATAGTAATTCAGGAAGATAGCCACTTTATTTTTATAAAATTTGGAAGAGAAAATTTTTCATTTATTGCCAATTTTTATTTCAAAAAAATAAATAAATTTTGAATTCAAACGATTTGCTGATGATAGTTTTATAGTACAAAAGTACCGAAAAATTCCTAGCTGTTTCTTATTTATTTATTTCTTGAAGCACTAATTAATACTTGGGACTAAAGTACTAAAAAAGTTCCATTTTATTTTTATAAAATTTTTACAAGTAATTATTCGAATGAAGTTCTTGAAAACTTCCTTTTTATTTTATTTGATGAAATTTTCACAAGTGCTGATGGGATTTTTTAATGTTAAACTATCGACAAAGTCCCACTACATTTTACTTTCTTTTTAATTTTTATCAGGGGTTATTTAAGACAAACTATACAGAAAAGTCCCTCTTCATTTATTTTTTAATTTTTGCAAGCCCTGACTAATTTTTGGTATAACAGTACTAGAAAAGTTTCACTATATTTTTTTCCAAATTTTCACGAGTGCTGATGCGATTAATGCCCCAGAAAAACACTGCTGAAATAGCATTAAAGTAACAACAAATTCAAAATATATCTTGCATCAACAGAACATTTTTATGAACAAAATAAAAAATGTATAAGAAAATAAAATGGAACTTTTCTAGTACTTGCGTTTCATAAATTATTATTTTGTTCTGAAAAAGTCATAATAAAAAAAATACGTAGGATTTTTCAAGTACCATCAAAAAGTCCTGCTTTAATACAAATTAAAAATAAACGGGACTTTTTCGATACTTCTGCCCAACAAAAGTCCTTTTAGTTTTTGTAAAAATTTCGATAAAAATAAAATAAAATGAAAATTTTTCTATTAATTTTGCAAATTGTTAAACTTTAAAAAAAATGAACGAAAAATTGGTACTTGATTAGTGATATGCCTCATACCTAGATCTTCAGCGAGACCTTATCAGGTTCCCACTACGCTCTCAATGGTACTTCGTTTTTACTCGGACAGTAACAAAATGATTATTTTTTTTTATGTATTCATTTATTTATTCTACTAAACATGTGTCGAATCAATTTAATTAGAACAAATTAAGAATCTCAAAAAATTTAATTGAATGATTTTCTTTCATCAATTTTCAGATAAAATTTGAGTTCAAAAGTTTTCCAATTTCGATACCTTTTTAAATTAAAACTTGTAGATTTAGTTTGAGACAATCGTATACTTCGAAACTGTATTAAATTGAAAAGGATCAGTTTATTAACTCCTTAAATTTCCAACTAAAAAACCGAAACAAATTAAATTTCCAACATTAACTCAGTTATTGTTTTCATCAAGAGTATCAGCAGTGGTTTATCGTTTTTGATTATCTCAAACCACGAAGTTTTCCCGCAAGATTGTATCGAGTTTCGTCTCGAAACTTTTGCAGAACTTTCTGAATGTTGATCGCCCCATGAGATTAATTTCTACTTCCTTTCATTAAAAAGCAAAAAAAAAGGAAGGAATTTAGGTTGAATTTTCCATGTTTCGGTTTATGGTTGCGATAAAGTTTGCCTTCCAAGCGCAACTTTTCATTCTCACCCTAATTAGCGCGATGCCCGGGGCAGGTGCCAGTCACGTGGACCTAAGTGCCGTTTATGAAGTATAATAATAATGCGCTTGCACGGTAGTTACAGCTTTGTCGTAAGGCCGTCGATTGATCTTAAGTGAATGTTAATTTCTCACTACCCACCAGTTGCGAGAGTCGAGCTCGCTTTCAGGTCAAACTTGACATTAATCTTTTAGTAGTGAATATTATAAATAAGGCGATAAAAATTATTGTTTATTGAGTTATAAAAATTACAGGTGTAAAGTTATGTTTAAATGAAAAAATTACGAGTATTTCGTCAAAGTTTTTTCATATTTTCTTCATATTTCACTTATTTATGTAATTTATGTGATTTATGCAAATAAATTATTATTATTTCAAGATGTTAGCGTCAGAAGTTTTAATTTTTAATTAATAACAATTTCAATGTTAAAACATTTATTCCGGATAAATAATTTTTGAAGAACAAAAAAAATCTGCCTGGACCCGGATTTGAACCAGAAACGCGAGCGCCCATGAGTTAAGCGTTAAACAATTTTTACGGGGGAATATGATACGAATTTCTCAACTGCCACAAATTTACCATTTTTTATTAATGCTACTTTAATCCAATTAATGTATGGAAAATCCAATTACAATTTAAAAACGTTAACGTCCCAGTTTTTATTTCTTACATGATTAGAATTTTAAGAAACTTTTTTTATATTTTATATTTTTATTAGAAAACATGACCCCTAAAAAAACATTTTTTCCGAACTCTTTTGAAAAAACATAATTATTTCTGTTTACCTGATTATTGACAAATATTAAAGACAGCCATAAAAGACGTTTATCAACATCATAAAAGAAAAGTAAAAAATAATTATTAGAGACTATACAAACAGTTATCAAAAATAAATAAGTGAAGGTCAAAAAATATATACAAAAATGTTAGAAATTTGTCAAAAAAGGTGAATTTAAAAAATAGTTGGATATTTTAAGAATGACAAATAAATTGTCATAATAGAATGAGATATACCTATCAAATATACAAATTCTATAATAAAAAAACGAATCAATCACTAATGCTTTATTTTGTAGGGAATTCTTCTTTTATTTTCGTGAAGTTCTTCCCCGAGTGGTATAGGTCAGAAATATTGATCGACCTACATACATATTGCAAGATCATCCATTTTAATAATTCGTGTCCCTAAATATTTGTGACGCTTACCTATTTTTTGTTAAAAGAATATATGTTTTCTAAATCTTTGAGATTGAGTTTATAATGAAACGGAATGCATTTTTTTAAATGGAATTATTTAATTAATACAAATTTAATACAGATTTGGATTTCAAAAATGATTACTTGGGGTAAATAATTTTTGAATAACAAGACAAATTCTGCCTCAGCCCGGACTTGAAGAAAGCCACTATTCAGATGTGAAGTGCTAACCAATTACTGAAAAATGTAAAAATACTCAATTGAATTCAAAGTCACAATTCTTCTTTTTGTAAGTACAATTCAGTAGATTAAAATAATTAATTAACAAAAATTTTCATTCCAGTTCATAGCAGTCTCAAAGGCCGTAGCAGGATAAGCATGATCTGGGTGCCCCCTCTCGGATGTGATCCATATTTCTTCTATATCATGCTCACATTCAAGGCATCAATATATATTTTTGCGTAAATGATCAAAGCATCACTTCATAGTTTAAAAAAATAAAAACTACTTTTTGGCCCCTAAAATGTATGCAGTTCAATGAATGAGGGGCCAACTTAAGTTTTGGCTTATGACGCAGTAAGTTATACGCAATGGTGTAATAAAATTCAGATGCAACAGCATTATTCGACTGAAAACAAATTTTATCGTGAATTCCCCAGTCATAGAGTCCATCGATTATAAGTAGACAGAAAAACATTCGCCAAACTAATTTCATGTTTGCCTAGGATGCATCACGTGGAGGTCGCCAGACAGATTATCATCCCTAATTTATTTATACTATATACATCTATATACATACTGTATTAATAACATAACAAAACAGATATAAACTATATACACACACGATGCCCAACAATTTACATATATACACTTTATATACACAAAACATATGTATATTTTTTTGAAGCTTCGTATTAGTCATCGTCACTGTTTTGTTCGATGACAGAATGAATATTCTGTATATAATAATGTATATAATGCATATATGTTTTATTAAGTTATTAATACAGCATGTATATAGTCGTGTATAGTGTAAATAAATTAAGGGATGATAATCTGACTGGCGCCGTCCACGTGGTGCATCCTGGGCAAACATGAAATTAGTTTGGCGAATGTCAGCAGTAAACAAAAAGAAGTATTTTTCTATCTGCTTATAATCTATGGACACTATGACTACGGAATTCACGATAAAATTTGTTTTAAGTCGAATAATGCTGTTGCATCTGGATTTTATTACACCATTGCGTATAACTTACTGCCTCATAAGCCATAAATTAAGTTGGCCCCTCATTCATTGAATTGCATACATTAGAGAGGCCAAAAAGTAGTTTTTATTTTTTTAATCTATCAAGTAATGCTTTGATCATTTCCGCAAAAAATATATATTGATGCCTTGAATGTGCATGATATAGAAGAAACATTGCTGGAGTTCCAGAAGTACTTCCTTTTAAAAGAATTATTTAAAAATTTTAATAATTTTTTTATCCTCTTATAATTAACGGAATTGGTTATTAAATTTTTTTGGGAACTCTATTAGCACCCTCTTTAACATATGTTTTGACCATCATGATCGGTAACGCCGTCTTCGAGAAAATTGGACTTTTTGATTTTTCATAATTTGCTTATAACTTTCGTAAAAGTTTTTTGTTTCTGTCGATACTTGGGGTAAATTTATCTTATAGGGGTAATCACTTGCCCTCGCAATATGGATCACATCCGAGCGGGGGCACCCAGACCATGCTTATCCTGCTACGACCTTTTTAAACGATACGGGATATCTATTTTCTCTTACATACAAGCAAGATCAAATAATTTGAATAAAAAGAATAAAATTATATCAGGGGTTACAGGGATATAGCAGCTTTAAAAAATCTGTTGAGCACTGTAGCACTCTCTACTGATAAAAATAGATCAGAAAAAATTCAATAGGATCAAACATTAAAAAATAGACAACAGAATTAAAAATGCTCACGTTGAATTATTCTAAATTTTTTTATTAGTGAGATTTTGATTCATTATTCTCATAAATCGTTTCGCCAGGCGTGAGATTTTGACTCTTTCGTCTCATAAATCATTTCGCCAGGCAATGGATCATGGACTATAGAGTATTGAAGTATGTTGACAGCGCTATCAGGCGGCGAAATTTTTGAACGGCTGGGTGAGTCGTGCTTGTTGCCCAATTACCATGGAGTATAATGCAAATATTTGAGGGGTTTTACTCGAAAAAACCGGGTCGAGAAGAATTTGTTGCGTGGTAGGTTGCTCGAATACGGAGAAAAAAATGCGGAAATGCAATTTTACTCTTTTCCGGGGCACTGGTGGCAAAAAGAGAGTAAAGAAGCGCGGTTATGTGGTTATGGTTAAAATGATATTTTTTGGCCTAATAATGTACGATATAAAAAAAAGTCAAGAAAAGGAAAACGTTGATTTTTAAAAACTCTACAAGATTATCATAAAAACTTATTAAATTTTCTTGAAAAATCAAAAATTCAAATTTTGATCACACAAAAAAGAAAGAAAAATAAAAAAATTCATTTTTCGGTTAAACTATGCAATTAACAGTGAAAAATAACATTAAAAATAAAAAAAGAAATTTTGGAAAAAAGACGCAGGGTATACAAAACATTGCTAGAGAGAAATTTATTCATCCAAGTAATATCTATAAATTTGTTATTATGGGATGCACACTTTGACACTTTTTTCAATGATGAAAATAAAATAATACAAATACATTTGTTTTAATATCAATTCATATTATGAATTGTAATAATATGAATTTATTAAATGAAATAAAATCAATAAAATAAATATACTGAAGAAAGAAAACCTTATTAAAAATTTAGATTGTATCAACATTCGAAAAAAATAAGAGAAATAACTTGGAGTCTTACTCTAAAATGTTGGTCAAGATCGTTTCAGATACGTCGCAAACTTCTGCCGATTTTCTCGACCACTTTGCTAACATGAGAACTTTTAACAAATCCTATACCTTTTGAAATACTTTTTTCCCAAAAGTTTTCAAGTTTTACTGCTGGAAAGCCACTTTGAATTATAATTATCATTTTTTATTATGTGTTTGATCTATTATTTCTTCGTTACTTCACTTGCCTTTACGTACAGCTATGCACGGGCTTTCAGTTTAACTCGCCCTCTTTTTTGGAAAAAACCGTCAGGCGGCGTTACGTGCGGGCCACCAGACATACTTCAGACCTTTATTATTATTCAGAACTTCTTGTGGGATTTTCCCAAGTTGTGAATTGATTCTGTTGACTGAATTCATTTCAGATTGGATAGACAGCCCACGCTCAAGTCAAAGTAGCGTTTGCTTCTAAAATATGTTGTTTTCAAAAGGAATAATACGACTTACAAGAAAAATGTAGAAAAAGTTATGAGTATTTGAAATTAAAAAATTGAAAACGCGGATTATCAAAACAAGATATAAATTTTCGTTAAAAGTGCGATATTTTTCATATAATATAGGCGCATATTTTCTTATTTCTTGTAGGTGCTTTTTCTGAAAATATTCGAAGCCTTGCTCTTTAAATCTCAAACAGAAAAATGTCACTGATTTTTAGTGAGATTTCACTGATTGAAATAGCTGGAAATCGATCATGGAAAATCAGTAAAAAGTTACTTATTCATTCATGCAGTGAAATAAACACTTTTGAGAGTTGACAGCACTGCACCATGTCAATTTAGCAGTCATAATAAAAGAATATTTTTAGTAAATTCAATCAAAAAATTACAGACTGACAGCCCGAAAATAAAAGAAAATATTTCATTAAAAAAATTCCTGTTGCTACTTAAGTAAAAGAGCTTTGGTGTTACTGAACCAATTAGTGAATAAGTCCGAAATCACTGATTAATCAGTGGAATATCGAACTTCTATTTTAATCAGTGAATTTTTCACTGATTCATATTCAGAGAGTGGAGTTTGTTTTGTATGCAATAAGAAAATTTACGTTTTCTCCCAAAAGACACATACTAACGATACAGTCAAAGGAATAAAATTGCTTCTATAAAAAAGTTCTCGAAAGTAAAATTTTATAGTCCCATAAAAAACAACGAAGAACTTAATTCAACAGTTTTAATATTTTTTACGTCAAACTTTTTACATTAATGTCAGCTCATTTAAAAAATCCATATTCTCTATTTTTCCTAACTTGTGCTTTATTATTTTTTCACTAAAAAGTTCGTAAAACTATTAAATTAAGTCCTTTTTGGTTATTTATTTCAACATAAAATTGTATTGTTGATAAAAAATAAATCTTTAAGGATTTTATACATTTTATCGAAGAAATTTAAAAAATAACGCGAGTTTGAACAAAGTATCAAGAGCCATTTTTCTAGAACTTTATCAAAGAATTTGGTTCTTTTGAGTTTTTTCATATCCTGTGTTGCTTTGACAAGTGAATTTTTCTTTGACAAAAAAAAAAAAAAGAAAAATCTGAAGAAAATAACGGTAAGGTTTTTCACTAAATTGATTTTTAATATTTTCAGAAAAACGACCACTACTTCGTCATTTTTAATCTTTTTCTACATTTTCTAACAGATTCCGAAGAAGTACAAAAATTCTGCCATAATCAGAAGGCTAAAGATATATATCAGTATTACATGAAAAATATCGCACCGTGGAAAATTTGTGCTTACAATTTAAAAACTCAACAGTTTTATAGCAAAGCTATCTACCTGGCTTAAAACATGAACCACTTTGGTTTCAAAATTTTGTTGTTGCTTTCTTTAAAAAATTTTTTTTGTTGAAAATGTAATTGGTTGGTTGAAAATTAATGTTTCGATTGAAGATTCAACTACATATATGATTAAATATTCGTCTTTCTTGGACGAATCCAACGAATTTTAATTTCAAATAAAAATATTTTTGGGCTTACTTATCATATATTACACTTTTTGTTAAAAATTCATTTTTTTTTGGCTGAAATGACCAATTTGTTTGATTTTTTTTCTTTCTTGAGTGGATAATCTTTCTTGGCGGTTAATAATGCGTCTTTTTAATTGAAAAGTAAATTTGTGTTGAACATTCATATTTTCTGGTATAAAATTCAACTGTTTTGTAGAAAATATATATTTTTCGTTGAAAATTGAACTACTTGGTTAAAAGTTAATCTACGTTTAAAAAAAAAAAAATTTTTAAGATTCATAATTTTATTTTTAATTTATTAATTTTAGTTTAAAATTCATTTCAGGTGGAATTTCATATCATGGCTTGAGAATTAATCTTTTTGTTTATACATTAATCTTCTTGGTTGAAGATACAACTATTCCGTTTAAAAATCATCTATCTTGTTAAGAATATAATATTTCGAGGGAAAAGCGGAAAAGCCAAAAATTGGGCCACAATTCTGGATTTTCGGCGTTTCAAGGGATTTTACAAAAAGGGGATATATTAAAAAGGGGACAGACTCTGATTCCTGTGATATATTTTAATTTTTTAAACTTTCACTAGTAATGCATTTGTCTTGATACTCAAGAATATTTAATCTCTATATCATGCAAAATGTGATTTTTTAAAACAAATTCCTAATTATAAACAAATTAATAAGCAAATACATTTTTTCCATCATTTTTTTTTTAATTTTAAATTTGAAAACCATATAGGAGAAGGTATCATCAAAAATTGAATAGTTTCATCAAATTGAGTCTTTCAGTATTGTGAACGTCAAATTGAAACATGACAAAGGGATGTAATCGGATTCGGATGGGAGCCTCTAATCTTGTTTTCCGACATGAGTCTCGAATGCGCGTTGAAGCGTAGAAAAATCAGAACTAACAAGGTATTTATGGGACTTCCATTAGCCCACGCATCAGTGATAAAAATAATAATAGAAAAGAATATTCCATTTATATTCAGTGAACTTTGAAAAAAACAACAAATATGTACTTTTATTAATAAATTAACCTAATTCTTTACTTTTAAAATATTGAAAATAAGACAAGCGTTATACATAAAAACAAAATTAAATTGGGCTGCGCGCTTATTGCGTCATGTGTATGAGTACATCACATTCTCTTTACTACAGACTTTTTTTTATTTATTGCGCGCAAATTCCGCGCGCTGCTAGTCGACCCAGTCATGACGTAAAATTAGACATTGGGGTTGAGTCGCTCAAGGTGAGAGGCGAAAAACATGGGAGGTCTTAAAAGAAACCATGACATGGAATGAAAAACAAATAAGAAAAAAAATGCTCAACGTAACACGAATTTCAGAGAAAAAAGTGGAATTTTTTAAATAAATAGAGGTAGAAATTTAAAATATGAATTTCTAAAACTCTAGGCGACTCTAGAAAAATATTTGCACTTCTTTTGGAGACCTAAATTTGGAAGCTTTCAGTCTTCAAGGCTTTTAGAACGCTTAATTTTCAACAAAGTTAGTTTTAATAATTATCAAATTTAATTAAAATTTTAAAATAGAAATATTTGAAAACATTAATTGTTTATCCTAACCAATAACAAAAATCACAGTAGTTCAGTAGCTACATTGTAGAGAAAATAGGAATAATTATTTTTCAAAAAGAAGATTGCTTAAACAAATGGGACGGCTTTTATCTTAGGAATACCAAAAAAATGAAAAAAATGTAACACTTTTGTAAGAAACCATAAATTTATTTAAAGTGGAAAATATACACGTGCGCGACTATTTTTTTAGACAATTTCCACAACAAAAAATTTCACACAAATTGGGAATTTAATCACTCAATGATAATCTGAAAAATCTTTTTACTTTTTTCATTACAAATTAAAAAAAAAAAATTAAGATACTGATTTCCTGCGTAAAACGACAACATAACCTAAAAATTTTAAACAGTTATGAACCTTCTTTAAAATATAACTTGTTTACTAAAAATATCAATTTACGTCGAAAATCATTAACAATCCACAACTGTTAAAAGATACTAAATATTGTTAAAATTTTAATGATTTTTGTATGAAAAAAAACCAATTTTCGATACAGAACGAGAACGCGTAACCTCAAATTGTTAAAAAATAATGAATAATCTTTAAAACATAATGATTTGCTAATACAAATTTCAATTTATGGCAAAGAACATTAACACAATCAGAAGTTATTCAAGCTTGTAATTATTCGAAACAAATACTATTGCATTTAAATCTAACAATTTTTCTTTAAAATACTAATTGCAGATAAAATATACAAACATAACCTAAAGTAGTTGAAAAATTCTAAATAATGTACGAAACCTAATCATTTGTGTTTAGAATAACCAACTTCCTTTGAAAAATGGTAATATAACCTGAAACTGTCCAAAATTGCAAGTATTGTTCAAACTATTTTCTTGAATGACTATTGTTTTAAAGTACCAGTATTTGGTGTAAGACGCTACCATAACCTAAAATGTTTAAAATTAAGAACCTTTAGAACCAAAAGATGTTTGTTTCAGAATAATATTTTGAAAAAATTGTAATCCTGAAATCTAGTAATTTTTATTGAAAATAAGGATTTCTTTTCTGATGTTCTTTTTCTGCTTTTTTATTTTATTTTTGTTTGCGCAAATCGTAATTTTTTATGCTAATCATAATTTCTTTACTAATGGCAGCGAGTTTCTTATAATTCTGAAAAAATTATTCGCAGGTTAAAAAAAAAGAGAAAAAATTGACAAAAAATAATCAAATATAGAGATCATAGGGAATTTTGAGAAAAATAGAGGAAAGAGGAGATTACGGGACTGTGATATCTGCAATAATAGTTTTTTACTTACCATGCTAAATAACGCTCAAGTAGATGTTTAATAGACTATGGATCCTTACCTAAAACAAATAAAAAAAATTCGTTAATTTACAATTTTTCAGCTTTAAATAAATAAAATAATAATACACATAATAGGAATGAACCTAATTTTATAAAAATTGTATAACTAAACAAGTCAAGGAACAAAACATTCTTCAGAAAAGGGATTTAAAAAAATCCACGCCCGTTAAATGGAACGCAATACCAGTCTTTCAACTTCCGGTTACATGAGGCATTAGCGCTCCGAGTTTGTAACCGGAAAGTTCGAAAGTTTTTTTTGTATACAAAGTTCTATATTTTGGTATACTAAAATTTTCTACGAAGTAAAGATAAAATATGTAAAAATAGTATAATGAGAATAAAATAAATATTCACTCAAAAAAAAGTATATTATTTTAATCAGAAATTATGGGTAATATGACTAGAAAATTCTAGTTAATTAACTCTGGTTGATTTTTTCTGGGTAAAAATTTTTTGGTTAATAATTCTGGTGACGGAAATGTGGACGTCGGAAACTTTTGTTAGATTATTTTCTTTGGGAAAATGTAACATGTGGGCCATGTAATTTTAGATGAGGTTATGAAGAGTCCATTAAGGTAGAAGAGTATCGAAATGCAATAGTCGAAAATCGATGTCTGAGCTTACCAGCACATCTGGTTGAGCTGACCAGAACATCTGGTTGACCTTACCAGCACATCTGGTTGAGCTTAGGAGAAGATCTGGTTAATTTTACCAGAATATCTGTTTATGTTGACCAGAAAGTTGTATTTAAATATAAATAAATAGTCAAATTAAATGATATAAGAAAAGAATATAAACAGAAGACAATTTCTATTTTTATCTCAATATTCATATTATGAAATTACAGTAATGTTTTTCTTTTATAGAAAAAAGTGCATAAGGTACCAAAATTTTTCCAGAATATCAGGGTACTAACTTATCCTTGAAGTAGTAGCTTTAGTAGTGATAAAAGTTAAAAGCCTGAATTTTTCATATATTAAAATCTTCAAAAATAAATATTTGAAAAAAGGCAATAAATGCAGGCAAGAGGAATCGAGCCCCAACTTTCCAGTTACAAACTCGAAGCGCTAGCGCCTGATATAACGGTGAGTTAAAAGACCTCAGGATTGCGGTATATGTAACTCACCCAGTTTAGAGGGGTTTGTAGTATAAAATTCAGGGATGATGTCGAGGCATTTGCAGGCTTCGTGGGAACGAATTTCCTAACACCTTCTGGTTGAGAGACCAAATCCGTGTGCGAATACACCATAGATTTTCCAGGATTTCGTAACTCCAGAAACGACACAGACCACATGACGCAATTCACGTACATCCCAGAGCACATTACATGAGCAAAATGTGCTTGCGCAGCTATAAACCACATCACATGTATATACGCACTATTCACTATTTACAATTCCTACGCAACGCTTCGCTTTCAATTTACGTGGCTCTGATGTGAAAGCATGAGCTTATTTATGGGTCAGTTTACTTATGGGTAAACTTATTTATGGCTGAGTGAGGCGCATCACCACTATTTATATTGCGAATATTTAAATACTTGAAGCAAAATAGTTGAATTTTTAACCAGAATATCGAATGGAAAAAAAGGAACAATTTTTAACCAAAAATATAATTTTGACTTTTAAACCAAAAGATATCAGTTTTTTATAAAAAAGCTAAACTTTCAAACCAAAAATATGCATTTGGAACGAAAAATATAAAGCTTAAACAAATAGTTTAACTTTTCACCAAAATAGTTGAATTTGAAATAAAATAGAGGAATTTTAAAACAAAAAAGATTCAATTTTAGTAAAAAAGAATTTCATTTTCTACTTAAGATTTGATTTATTATTCAATAAAGATGAATTTCGTAAAAGTAAGTTGAATTTTTAACGGAACCGTTCATTTTCAACCAAGAAAGATGACTTTTCTAGCAAACAAAAACTAATTTTTGATTAAAGATATTCAACAAAACTGTTAATTTTTCCACGAAATAATATGTTTTCAACCAAACAATAAGGATTACCCCAAGAGATAAATTTAAAAAAAAAGTTGAATTGTTAATCAAATAGCTGAATGGCATACCACAAGCATCAAATTTTCAACTAAAAGGGATGATTTTTTAACAAAATTGTTAAATTTTCAATAAAATAGTTCAATTTCTAACCGAATAAGAATTATTTTCTAAGAAAAATATAATTGTAGTCTTTTAAACTCGGAAAGATACATTATCAAAAATTTTTAAAATTTTTATCCAAGGATTTTCTGCTATGAAAGATGATTTTTTTATTGAAAAAGGCGAATTTCAAAAGTTGAATTCTTGACAGAAGAAAAGAGTTCTTAACCAAATAATTACATTTTTCACAAAATAATGAAATTCTCAACTAAATATTACATTTTTGACCAAATAGTTGGATTTTCAACCAAATAGTCAAATTAAAAAAAAGAACTTTATACAAAAACAGTCGCATTTTTCTCCATAAATATTACTTATCCACCAAGAAAAATGAATTTTTAATAAAAAAGTACGAATTTTTTATCTAAAGAGACGAATTTTTAACAAAATGTCGACTTTTTGACAGAAAAATATGACTTCTAATCAAATAGTTGATTTTTCAGGAAAATACTTAAATGTTCAACCAAATAGTAGAATTCTTAAGCAAAAGAGATTAAATTACTAATTAAAAATCCACCAACGTCGGCTATTATCAAATTACTAACAGTATGACCTAATAAAATTAACCTTGTCTTTGAGAGGTGATAGCACCATATAGAAGCTAGATACAGATATATTTTTTAAGACTTTACGAATCTTCTTAAATTATGTGTTAAATGAGACATAGTTGAAGTAATTTTGCATTGATCTCTAGTATTTTACGTTTCATTAGAGCTATTAGCCTTTAAAAAATCGTCACGGGCTCATGAAGTAATAATTTTTCTGTACGAGCAGGCTAAATATAAAATACATACATTAAGGGGGAATTCTGATGTAAACTCGTACAAATAAGCACTTTTCCAACATTTGTTTAAAAACTATTTCATATAACGGGAAAACCCTTTTTCCACTTTAAATGTATGACGTAGGGCTCTAGAAAAATAAATTTTTTACCATCGAAAAATATTTATTTATTTAAAAAGGTGCTTTCGCACCGATTAAACAAGTTTTGAAACTGCTCGCGCAGGTGATTCTGGCCCTCCTGTATATCAGAAACAGACAATCAGAAAAGATTCTTAATCTGTGATCCCCTAGTTATGACCCAATTTGAAAATGATTGAGGTTCGGACGATAGCCATAAGTGTACTGAGTATTGCGTTAAAATTTCAAACCGATCGGATTATCCGTGGTAAGCAATTACCACGCCTCGAAAAGTAAAGGCGTAGTGGCTCTTTGCCTGCTCTGTAGGTCGCGGAGTGGGTGAGGAGACACTTGAAGCACCAACCTCCAAGTGGACCTCGCTGGTTACATTTCCGTGTACTTCTTTGTGCATTGAAATGGCTGAGGTGCTTCCCCGAACGGGCGCCCGGATCTTCTTGGTTCGGTCAAGCTTCTTACTGAGGGCGTTAATAAACGTAGCCTATGAAGCAGCGAACAATTTTTTTTGGCTTGGAAAAAATTTTCGATCCGGGCACACGTTCGGGGAAGCACCTCAGCCATTTCAATGCACAACGAAGTACACGGAAATATTACCAGAGAGGTCCACTTGGAGGTTGGTGCTTCTAGTGTCTCATCACCCACTCCGCGGCCTACAGAGCACGCAAAGAGCCACTACGCCTAGAAAGCTAGAAAGCTCCTGCGCCAGGTGCAAAAATGTCGTTTTAAGAAAAACACTTTTAAATTTGTTCAACGGCCCTGACTGGTTTCCCTTTAGACTTCCGATTTAATACCAAGGCCATTCAGGTCTTCCCAAAACCGGAATTAAATCAGAATAGCTGTGTATTTATATATATATATATATATATATATATATATAGACGCGCAGGTGCATCAACTATGGGATATTAATTCTATGATCAAAATCTATAAAAAAAAGGGAAACAAAAAATGATATTTTCTTGACCTATCACATCAGAATATTCCCTTAATGAACTGAAAAACCATCGTGCTGTAATGTATTTTATCAGGCTTGCAAAAACAAAAATTGGTATGACGAGAATCCGTGAAGATTTTTTAATGATTAACGGCTTAAATAAAATACAAAATACTACAGATCACACTCCTGTCAAGAGTTGAAATTAACCCTACATGGATCACGTGAGGTCTACGTGGACCCCAGGCATTCTATTTTGTTTCCACAGTTTCGACCCCTTGCATCTAGGTGCTGTGGCCTCTTGTATCTTCCCACTCAGTTGTGCTCGAGAGGTCGGTTATTGGAAGTTGCTGATTTTTTTCCTTATAATTTAAGTAGCCTTGCAACATTAATTTTATAAGACTGAATTCTCGATAACTGTTTACATTTCCGTTTTCACTAACTGGATCTTTCTTGACCCCTTTCCCAGAAGTGGATAATTTTCCAGATTTGGTATTTCATTCTGGTAATCTGTAGGCAGGTCCTTGCCAGTTTCTAGCTTTATTCGTTGGATAACTTAAAAATTTCTACTCACGGAAGTTCTAAGCAAGTCCTATAATGGTTGTATAATTTTTTGAAGCTGCAAAGATGCGATTCAGCAGCGCCTGCAGCGCAAAAATGAGTGGGGTCCGCGTGGACCCCACTCTGTCCCATATGGTCCACGCAGGGTTAAAGTACAAAACTCCTTCAAAATTAGATTTTTATTTTTGTTTTTCTCACGTGCTAATTCAATACCCATAACGTAATATTACTTTAGCTGAAAGGCGCTATGAACTTTCAAATTCAAGGCTAATTTCTAATAGGTCTTCCGATTAGTGGCCTGATACTAAACTGAAACTAACCTGGCACTAACTTATTGGGTTCTATTCATTCAGTTCACATTCATGTGCAAAAAAACGAGAAAAAGGGTAAGATTCTGGAAAACATGGAGAAAAAGAGGGATTTTATTGATAAGGGTGGAAAAGGGGGATAAGGGAAATAAGGTGAAGTGTTTTGTATAACACATCATCATATATTTCATTTCCGTAGAAAACACCCAATATTTTTTGGTCGAGATTGTAGACTGCTGGGTGTTTTGTAATCTTCGATCGCATAACGCTATCGTGCAGTGTAATTTATCAAAGTGTAATACAGAGCCTCTATCAGTCATCCTTCGCCAAGGCTGGCGCTACGAATTACTATGAATCACGTGCAAAACGCAAGTCAGGTCTGCATCGACCGATACGATACAATGTTCGAATCTGCGTGTAAGGGAGTCCATGGCGAACTTTTACCAAATATTTGGGTTGGTTTACGAGGCGCTCGCTTGACCGGGTACAAATACGGCAGGTATTCGATAGAAGGGCAGTGTACTGTGCAAGAGATATGCTGATATCAAAGTTTAAAAACGATTGCTGTAATCACACGAGAACCATATAATGCTCTAATCATAATGCAAGTTTGCTTGATCCAATCACGATCAGTCTAATCGTGTATGAGGATCGCTTACCAATATTCACTTTCATGTGGGGGATTATGTTCATTTCTATATAATACCCTATTGCTCATGCATGCACTATTGTATCGAATGCTGCAAACTTATTTTTGCATAAAGGAATTTGAATGAAATACAGTTTAAACGCTTTCAAACTTCACCGTTAAAAGTTAATATGTATAATTCATGAAAATAAAACCAAAAATCCAACGATAATATTTGGAGAAGCATCATGAAGTGTTCCTATAGCGATTTTAAAAAAGATAAAACTTTTCATAAAAAAAGAAAAGAAAATTTTTTATTTTGCACAAAAATAACAACGGAGAAAGAAAAATGAGAAGGCGAACAACTAAATTACCTTCCTTCCCTTTTGTATTTCTTTCGTCTTTTTCATTTTTATTATTATCAAATCACAATAAAAAAAACATTTGTAAAAAATAATCACCAACGTTTCGGCACTAATACTTATCATGACAAGAAAAATTTCAGCAGGCAGGAACAGCAACGAAACCACGATGCTCTCTCCCCGAGACCCGAGAATTTGTCTTGATTCTTGGGTATTGGGGAGCGGGCATCGCGGTTTCATTGCTGTCCTGCCTGCTGAAATGTTTCTTGCCTTGATAAGGGTGCTGTCTGAGTACCGAAACGTTGTTGTTTATATTTCACAAATGTTTTTTTATTGTGGTTTGATAATAATACAAATAAAAAAGACGAAAGAAATAAAAAAAGAGAAGGAAGGAAATTTGGTTCGTTGCCTTATCATTTTTCTTTCCTCTTTTTTATTTTTGCCCAAGAAAATAACTGTTTCCATTTCTTTAAAAGTAAAATTTTCGTGAAAATAGGAGAATAACATAAGGACAAATATACTTTTAATAGTTCCTAACGTTCACCTGAACGAAATACTTTTTCGCAATTTTATTTTATCTTGAAATATTGTTTCTAATTTGACTTTAAACTAAAAAAATGAAAGTCCAATAAAATACTATAATTTACAGAAAAAATCAAGATCAAGAGATAAGTTTTTGACAAGAAAGTTGAATTTTTTAGCAAATAACTTAATTTTTCAAACCAAATCTATGAATTTTCAACAAAACAGTTGCATTTTTTAAATGAAAATATGAAATTTCAAGCAAAAGTTTAATTTTCTACGAAAAAGGTATATTTTCAGTCAAGTAGTAAAATTTTCAAAAGACAACGATCCGTTTGTCACAATCAAAAAAGATTAATTCAACGGAAAAAAAAGAACTTTCAACAAAATAGTTGAATCCTCAATTGCATTTTTAAACAGAAGAGATGAATTTTCAAACCAGAAAGGCAATTTAGCGTTTTCTACCAAAAGAGATGAATTTCTAGCCCAAAAGATCAATTTTTTTACAAAACAATTAATTTTTTACTCGCAAATAGTATTTTGGCATCAAATAATTCAAATTTTCTACTCCAAAAAATATATATCTTTAACCAAAAAGATTAATTTTTCACCAAAAAGACGCATTCTCAACAAAGAATTTAAATTTTCAACAAACAAGGATCAATTTTTCACTAAAAATGAGAATTGTTACATTTTCAGTAACAAAATTAAATGTTACCTTTTCAGTAAAAAAATTTAATTCTAAAAAAGAACAACCAAAATGATGAATTTTCAACAAAAAAATTGAATCCGCTATGAAAACAAGCAATAGCATTTTTAACCAGAACACATCATTTTTAAGCCATTTCGCATTTAGAATAAAAAAAACGAGAAAGTTTCTGGAATCCTCAACCAAAGAAAGCAATTGCATTTCCAACATAAACAAATAAATTTTCAAACCTAAAAGATAAATTTCCAACTAGGAATGATTTTTTAACATCTAGGAAATTACATTTTAATAAAATTGTAGACGTTTCAATGAAATAAAAACCTTATCAACAAAAAATATAATCATCACAAGGACACATCTCCAAAAAATTTAGAAATAAAAGGAAATAAACTACTAACGCTAATTTTGAACAATTTTTAATTTTTCAGGACGATATATTCAAATGCCAGAATCTTAATCTTGTACTATTTTTAACATAGCATCTTTTATAAACGGCATACAATAATTCAAAATAAAAATGGTCAAAATTAAAGTTGATTAGCCTTGGCAGTTATTTAAGTGCCTCTTATAGAAATTCAGTGAGTTTTGAGACTTTTTTCAAAATCCCTGACTTTTCCTGATCAATAAAATTCAGCAATTTATTTCAAAGTAGTATCGGAATTTTATTACCTTAAAGCAATGTAATTTTAGAATAGATGACTGTATAACTCTAAAGAGTATTGTAAAATTACTATAAACCTGAGTAAAAGAAGAAATACCGGAAAAACATAATCTCGACTTTGAGAATAGAAATCTCGTAACTTGGGAGATTTCGAGTCAGTACTCGCAAAGTATAAAGTACGAAGGACTGAACCCGGAGCAACTGGGAGAGACTTCGAAGAGTCCAGCTGGTTTTCTTCCTGTATCATTCACCGGTAGTTCTTACGGGACTGCGTCTCAGGACATAATAAATTGCTTTATCTACCTATCTGTCGATCCATCTCTGTTTCGCCTCCTCTTACCCTTCTACCATCATTTTATTTATTCTCTCTCTCTCTCTCTCTCTCTCTCTTTAATAGTATACCTATATACTGTCAGTGATATACTCTTATCACTTTCTTTTCTTTCTTATCCTCCAGTGTCTCCTCCTCTTCATCCTCCTCCTCATCCTCCTCCTCCTCTCCCTCCTCCCACCATCATCAAACCGTTTCACCCCTCAACCAGCATCCAGCACTCAGGAGCACGGGCTGACTGCAAAGCTCTCATAATTTCATCGTATTCTACTTTATCGCGATCGAGAAAGACTGAGTGAGAGTCATAGAGGGAGAGTGGGGGGAGGGGTAGATAAATAGTCCGCCCTGCAAACGCCTGACGTCATAAAGGTTATTTATACCCACGTGTGTGTTTCAGGCACCGTGTTTCACGTTAGAGTGCACGTTTCTGCGAGGACTTCCCACTCGCCGAAGCACACATACATAAACATATAGCAGGGATCACAGTACTAAAAAAGGGAAATGGGGTAATTATTGTCACGAAAAAAAGGGAAAAATAGACAAAAGATTAAACCTTTATTTTGACATTTAGAAGGGAGAAACAATATTTTTATAAGAAATAATAAAGGGTGATTGCTAGAGAGATTGACCCGCAATCACTGTTGGAGCGGTGTTGTAGAATTTTAACGAAATCAAGATATCAAGGCATATAACTATGTGCTAAAATTAATAATAAAAATACTTGGGAAAGAACATCGATACATTTTGGAATAAAAAAGGAATGGGGAAAGAGGATCGATATTTGAAAAAATTGGGAAAAGGGACGGACAGTGGCTGCTGAATGCTGCTCTTGTACGGAAATAATTGCAGAATTGGAATAGCTAATAAACGTTAAAAAATGAAAGTTTTAATAAGCTGGAAATGGTCTCCTTAGGGGTAGCTGGGAATTTTTGGGGGAAATGTATGAAAAAATTATTATTTCGAAGTCTAAAACACTAGACTTCTAGTTCAGAAGAGGTGGAAAAGATATATAACTATGTTCTAAGCGTCTCAAGATTTTTAGATTGATCTAGAACTCCCGTGTAATTTATTTAAAAAAAAAGTTCGTTCTGCAAAACTGCTTCGACCCAGGCTGCTGATCAATCTCTAGCGATCATCCTAAGTGAAGAGCCTCACAAAGTAATCATGTGAAGTTCCCCAATCAGACCCATTTGCAGGGATCACAGCGGAATAGGAGTTAAAAAAAGGACAATAGGTTCATTTTCTCACGAAAAATGAGAAAAATAGGAGAAAGAGAAAAACAGTTATTTTTAAATGTCGAAAAGAAAAAAAAATGTTTTATAAGGAATGTCAAATTTAAAAAAAAAATTCAATGATTTTTCAATCATTTCTATCATGAAAGAATTTATTTTTAAAAATTGGATATACCTAGGGTGTTGAAAATCCATTCACAGTGATATAAAAATGTCCGAAAAAAAAGCAAAATTAGTTGAATACGCAATTTTGGTATGTTCAGTACAGCGACGTAAAAATGCTAAAATCGAATCGTTTGAGCTGAAGGACAACAATTTGTGGGTCGACATCCATAACAAGATGAGAAAAAATTAGAATTAAAAATTTTTAAAATTAGAGAAAAATATCTGCCTTATTTATAATTTTTTGAAAATGTACAAAAATATGTTTTTTGGATTGATTCTTGTTCGTGGTATCTATGACGTTTCAAAATCGTAAAAAAATGAAATCTTAAAAATCGTGAATCACGGCAAAAGTTTTTTTTCCTAAAAACCAAAATGATAAAATGTTTCTTTGGTTCAAGCTTAATAAATTTAAGGTTCGACATATTTAACTTTTTTTAAATGTGTACATATGACTCAATAAAAAACAACTTATTTTTGAACATTTTCAAACAAAATTGTTCTTGAGCAAAAAATGTATTGTGAAATGTTGTACTTTTTATTTAATACCACAATAAAATATTTTGAATTTGAAATCGTTAAATCTTACTCAATTATTATTATTTTTTTTACTTTTGTTGAATGCTAACCCACAAGCTTTTTTCCCTCTCAACTCAAACGATTTTATTTTACCGTTTTCAATGTAGTTGATGAATTTGGAATATTCTATTTGTAATTAACTGAGAAAAATTCAAGAGAATTTAAAAGAAAAATTAGGTATAATTTAGTCAATTTATAATTTCAGTAAATTAAAAAAAGCATAGAAAGTTATTAAGGATACAGAGTAAATCAGAAATAAAAAAATAAATAATATAAAAAAATCCAAAATAGGTATTTCATTGAGTTCAGTAAAACTAAGAGCAAATTACGAAGTATTCAAAGAGAATTCAAGAGAATTCGATAAAAGCCATACGATGTCAAGATAAATTAAAAATAAATTAAAAATTTATATAATAATAAAAAAAAATTAAAAATAAGTCTTTAAATAAGTAATTAAAAATAAGAAATTTAGGTCAATCTAAGTGGATGAAATTATTGAATTATAGACTGATAAAGACAGTAAGAATTCAATGTGAATTTGGAAGGCTTTAGAGAGAATACAGAAAAATGTGCAATTGAAGAAAGATTCAAGAAAAAGTGCAATAAAAAATTCAAGTGCGATTCAAGAAATAATTCAAAATAAGTCAAAATAATTCAGAAGAAAGTAAACAGATTAAAATAATAATATTAAAATGCAGACAAATCTGTAAGGGCCCTGGCCAGTTGCGGGGCCGGATCGTATAAGGGCGCATAGAATTTTCTCGCGCGAAATCATAATCCCCTGGAGGCTTTAAAACAAATTTTTTATTTAAAATTTTTGAAGGATATATCTGAACGTGAAATTTTATTGCGCATCTTTTTTTCTCTAGAAAAAAAGTTGTAACTTATTTAATTTTCGAAATAAAATCAAAAAACTTATTTTTTTGAAAAACTTTATTTTAATCCGTTTTTCACTTCAACTCATGCTCAGTGCTTTAGTTTTTAAAATTTTTAAATGAAAATTCCAGGGAATGTGCTTTAAGATATCCTTCGATTGACAATATGATAGGAATTCAAAACTGTTGTTTTCAAAATTATTAATAATTTTTTTACGATGCTCGGCGCGAATCGAACACTTGTAACTTGCAAAGTTTCGTTTAGCGAAGGAATTTTAAGCAGGGCAAATACTTCTCGTGACAAAAATTCGGAGAAAGGTATAAAGAAGTTTTTTGGAAAGTTTCAGATCAAAATATTTAATAGTGTAGGAGTATTAATGATTTTAGTGAACGTCCGCGCTGGAGTTTTCGTGAGATATTCAACTTTATTAGGCTTAAAATTTAATTTAATGTG
>JAAAKG020155679.1:0-30377 GCA_010014905.2 Druon quercuslanigerum | reverse complement strand
ATCTTAACCGATTTCTTTCCCATGTGTCAACTAGCGTTTCTTCCGCACCACATTCCTTACGGATTATCTCGTTACTTTGTAATTTTACAAATATAATTTTTTTGATATACAAACAGTAAAAAAATGCTTATAATTTGTAATTGGGGCAATTGTCAACTTTGATGACTTTTCTGAATTTTTGAATAAATAATTTGAAACCGTTAAGGCAATCTTTCAAGTTTAAAAGTAAAATATCAGTGAGAGGAGATAAAAAGAAATTTATATTTTTCAAAAAAACATAACGACAAATATTAAGATAGGAAAAAATCACATTCATAACAAATATCTACTATTTGCGTTTTATTTAAACGACTAATAGGTCAGTTAGTGGAGATCTGTCAACATATGTATCAATAATGAAATAAGAATTTATCTTGCAAACTCTGCAGAAAATTCGGTAATTTCACAGAAAATCTAAGCTGACATTATTTTATCGGAAAATGATGTAGGTTTATCAGAATTTATTTCAGCGTCATAAATATATTCTTAATAAACGTGTTTACAAGCATCTAAATACTGACCTACTAGTTTTCAAGTATAACTACTTTGTTAAAAATTCATTTTATTGGTTGAAGGTTAAATAATTTTGTACAGAATTATTTCTCGTTATTAAATATTTAAATATTTTATTGTTGGTTGAAAATTGACAGTCTTCAGTAGCAAATTCTTCTTTTTGAAAGAAAATTAATCTTCTTCATTGAAATATATCACACTTTTGGTCAAAAACAGCTCTTTTTATTTTAAAATTCAACTGTATTCTTAAAACTTAACTTGTTTGTTAAAAATTGAACTACGCCGTAGAAAATTTGTTCCTTTAAATTAAAAATGCAACTGTTGTGTTGGAAATTTGTGGTGTTTGATTAAAAATTCTATTATTTTTGCAGAACATGGAACGATTTGATAAAAAAATTTGAGTTAAAAGGGGGAGAGGAATTGCATTCGTAACGAAACCTTGTGGGATTCTAGCTTTGTGTGGTGATTTATGAGGACGAAGGGCAGGGGTGGAAACAGTGTTTAAAATAGCATGACGTAGTTCTTGATCGGCCCCCAATTACCTTTCTCTGGTTTAGTAAGTTTGGAATTCAAACAGAAGATAAATTTAAAACGAAAGATTCAAAAATTTAAATTAATATTTTAAGTTCTTCTAAGAGGAAGGGGATTTTATTTAAGAAGACGGAACATGTTGCAATGTATTTAGAGTTTTCTCTGTTGTTAGAGAATTGTGACTTGAACAGAATGACAACTGGAGTCGTAACTAGTTTTACTTCTCCTGCACTTCAAGACGTATCTCGACTACTCGTCGGCCACATTAAATTGCAAACTCAAATGGATTTGCCTAAGTCGCAAATTCTCCTTCAGCTATCTTGCCTTTAAAAAGTTTCATCCGCGGTTTAGTAGTTTCTGAGAAAAAAAAGTATCTACTGGGAAATTCAAGAAATGCATCGATTTCTTTTCTAAAGTTCTAATAGTTTACTGCACAGAAGAAAACGAAAATTTTAAAGAAAACGCATGTTAAATAAAAGACGCTTAATGACTTAAGAATGAATAACTTAAAAGCACCGAAACTTAACCACCTTCAGCTTAAAATTCTCTAAACTTCAATATTTTTAACTTGAAGTAAAAGTTTCAAATACAAAAATCTCAATCTTGGAAGCTTTGAATTTTCCAAGTATATGACTTGAAATCTTTCCTTCCCCTACAGTTCTAATCTTCCAAACTTCAATTCATCAAACTTGAAAGCTTTGAAAAAAATGTATAGTATTTCAATATCTTAAATTTGAAAGCATTCAATGCAACAGGGTGATTGCCAAAAAGTTGACCACTTTAAGTTCCAGTCACTTTCCATTTTTTCTTTGAATAATCAATTTTTTCTCAAATTATTTTAGTAAGGTACTTGTATCAAAACAAAATTTATTCAAGCTTAACAATTTTAGACGACTTCCTTTTGAAATTATAACAAAAATTACGCAATATGTCTTGTGACGCACTTGTCCCCAACTACAAATTTAAAATGAACAATTTCTAAAGAATATTTATATCGTTTTTAAATAGTTATTTTATACAGATATTATTTCTATTTAGTTAAACAAGATAAAAATTAGGAGTAGAGTACAATATTATAGATTTATGGCTTTGAAAAATCATTGAAAAGTATTCCCCACAAGTTTTTTGTCTGCTAACGCATCGCTCTTTTATATTCTTAATCTTATACTTATGAAGATCTTAGTATCATTAAAAGTGGATTTTTCTACGTTGATGCCATCATAAAGTAAATAATCACCATGAATTTTGAGTGATATTTTTGATAAAATCTCCAGTAACGCTCCCTATTTATTTATGATACTTTAAAATCGGGGGATATTGTGAAACGCTCAAGTCAAAATCAATTAAATCGTTCAAATAGTCTTTTCCAAAAAATTTTAAATATTTTTATCTGTTCTACATATATTTTAAAAAGACTTTTAAAATTTTTGGTTTCATCATAGTCGCATTTTCTGTTAGGTGACCTTTAACAACGTATAAAATCATGTCCATCAAAAATCAATTTATTGACTTAGTAGCTTGATATTTTCTTTCTCCCTTGAATTAACCTTAACTAGAAAATACATTTTAGATAGCTTAAACATGTTTTTGTTTTTTAAAATTTCATTGTCTAAAATGATTAAATTTTTTGAAACCACCCAACAATCCCTTAATCTTTAAGTTTCAAGTTGAAAGCTTTTATATTTTAAAGTATTGAACTTGAAAGATTTAGAATTTCAAGGTATTAAAAGTAACAGATTAAAAATTTTTAAGAATAAAATGGAAAAAGCTTCTAAACTCTTAACGTCTTAACTTTAAAAACCTTTTAAACTGCAGACTCTTGGACATGAAAGCATCCTAACTTTAACTAATTCAGCTTAAATGCATTTAAACTTCAATTTATTAACTTTAAAGCGTCAAAATTTGAAGGCATTGAATTTATAACAGCTTTCAATATGAAGGACTGTGAAATTACAATACTATAATTTTAAAACTTCAATAAAAATGTGTGTATTTATTAATTTTAATCTTAAAAGCTCCTAAATTAAATATCTTTTTCATTGGTTTATCAGTCGAGAATCTTTTAAAAAAATTAGAATTTAAATTTTCTGGCCAAACCAAAGTTAAGTACAAAAATAATTTCACGAAAGAAAAGTATCCATCCCCGAAAGGTCTAACCATTTTTTTAAGATCACTTTTTGATAAGATGCATAGTTTTTCTTGAAACCGTGAAGAAAATATTATTAAAGATAAAAAATTATATTTTCTAAAAAAAATTATGCGAGATATGAAAAAATGTTTAAAAAAAATTGTTAATCTAAAAAATATCTATACTTTTTCTTCAGACCATGTTTTATGATAATACGTTGTACAGCAAAGCGCGAGATCCGATCGACGCGTGTATATTTGAATGCTTTTAAATGAAAACTATGAATCTACATGAGGTTATTTGAAATAAGAAGGCAACTATCTCCTAACTTCTGCTATGTCATCTTTGAAAAATTAAAAAAACTTCAGAAATTTAAATGCAGTTCTTCCTACAAGTGACGAGTTAGCAAAAAACATGATACAGCAATATTTTTAAGAAAATTAGTTACGAATGGATTTAGCAGTTTTAAAAATATTATTTTTCATTAAAGTCTAGCTTTCAAAATGTTTGCAACCTTCAAAATATTTAATTTAAACCCCGTTTATTTTGTACTAAAGTGTTTAATACGCTTTAAAAACTTTATAAATACAAGCTTATAAGACAAATATTTTGATAATATTGGATAATTAATTAGATAGTTTCCTTCATATGATACTGTTAGAATTTTTCTTCTATCTGTTGTTTCTTTAAGATATAGAAATCTTTTAATTATTGCAGAATCATCTTTAATAGATTTATCATGATTTGTTCGCTTTACTACTAAAATATTGCAGCAGCAGATCATAAGAGCCATAATAAATTTACTCAAATAATAAAATGTAGATAAAAAATAAAGAGGTGTCTACGTGCTATTCACAGCGTATAGTAATAACAACCTTGCTTGCTTTTTAGTTCATGAATCGTAAATAAAGCATTTTTTTGTCGAAGATTCTTATTTTTAGTTGAACATTTGTCAACGATAAATGTAATAGTTGGTACTATGACGAAGAATGATTTTCACTTGAATAGAAAACAATTCAATCGAAATTTAGAAGGAAAAGAAACGATTTTTCAACAAAATAGTGTTGACAAAAAATAAATTTGTAACAAAGGTGTTCAACATTCAATCAAGTGGTTCAAGTTTCAAATAAAAAGATGAATTTTTAACTAAAAACATTATTTTTCTTCCAAAAATGACAAATTTTCAACAAAATATATACATGAAATTTCCACCAAATAGTAGAGTGTTTTACATGATGAAATGCCAAACCAAAATAAAAAACCAAAATCAAAAAAAAATAAAAAAAGTGAAAAAACCAAAAATATTATAGTAAAGCTTTCAGTCAAAAAGAATGAACTTCTAACCAAAAATATTCAGATTTTTTATTGGCTACTATTAATTCAGTTAACATTTAACACGGAAAAAACTAATGATAAAATTTGTTGCAGGTAATTCTTTAAATGGATAAAGTTTTATTGAGACCACTTCACGTGTTTCAAAATACATGTTTTCTTGTCATTGCAAAAGAAAAGAAACTTTAACCGATATTCTGGTTTTTCTGAGAAGCTAAAAGCGAAAAAAGGGAAACATGGGAAATTTCTTTAAAACAAGGAGAAAAAAAGGAGTTATTTAAAATAGGGGAAAAATGTTGAAAAATGGTTTAAAAAACATTAAAAAATAAGTATGCAAGTAAAGACAAACGGTACAGCTTATTATGAAAAGTATCCACTCTTTAAAGAAAATACTCTTATTTATTTAATTTCCATATTATTATTTACTAATTTTGTGAAAATATGTGAATTTATTGAAGGCTATAAATATTAATTTTAAAATAGGCTTTAGAATTAAAAATCAAATGAAATCGGTAAGTAATAAAAGCACGAGTTTGCTTAAAAGATTTAACTGTATTCAAAACAATGAGACTGGAACTTTTTGAAACTGAAGAATAGGTTAACACAGAAATGGATTTGTTTTTATGCGTATAAGACAGGTCATGTTACCTTCCTTGTGTTTTACTTCACATTGATAAAATCTTAAACAATTCAATATTCGAGAATAACCCGTTTCTTGATGACAAGAGTATATAATAAACCGTAAAACAAAACCAACGGTTGATCATAAGACCAAAAGACGAATGCATCAACTCGCCATAAAGATAGGCTGGTCAAGACAGTACGCGTCCCACATTTAATGTGCAATTGACTACATTACATACGGCAGGAATTCTACCGCCAAGGTTCGAAAGTTCGCGTGCGAACTCCGGATCCGTTGTCACACACTTAGCAAGTCAAAGCTACTGACCATCAGGCAGCATATTGTTGAGATTATACGGATACTATCTGACGCTAAGAGAAATCTAGAGCGGAGAGAGACGTGGGCCAGAGAAAACCAACAGTTTCTCTCTGACCCATCTCGACTCTTCTAAGACCCCTCGGTTACTGTCGATCACCCGTCCAAACCAGAGAAGGTCGAAGTATTTTGGAGAAAAGTCTACGAAGTGCAACATAGACTGGACGAAGACTCGGAGAACATAAACAGCTTCAAGGAGCTGTGTAATGTCCTTATAACAGCATCTGAGGAAGAATGCCCACCCATCACTGCCGAGAAGGTGAAAAAAGTATTGAAGAAGTTTCGTTCAACTCATCAACATCTCGCCCATATGTTCACCTCATATTTGAAGTTGGAAGAGCCAATTCCGGAGTGGTTGGTTGAAAGGCGCACAGTACTCCTGCTGAAAATGGGCAACTTAGCTGACCTAAAGAATTACAGGCCAATCACTTGTCTGATCACACTGTATACGATATTCACAGCTATCCTAAATGATAGGATTGTTGGGACAATAGGACCTGTATGGCAACAAATGTATGAACAACGCGGCTCAAGGAAAGGCGTAGCAGGATGTCGGGAGAACCTGCTAATCGATAGATGTGTCTGCAAAGATGCAGCATCCTACCAGCATAACCTATCGATGGCCTGGATTGATTACCGGAAAGCTTTAAATTCGAACTCTCATAGACTTATAATCTGTCTTTTGTAAAGCTTAAAGGTTCATCCGCAAATCGTGAGGAGCATTGAGAGATTGATGCCGCTTTGGAAAACCATATTTACTATCTCATCTGGAAATAATCGTGTGACAACTAACATGGTCACCTTCCGGAGAGGTGTCTTTCACGGCGACACCATGAGCCCACTCCTCTTTTGCAAGAATACACAAAAATTTAATAATTCATCACGAAAGGGCGAATGCTCGGGGATTCGATTATCAAAGGCATAGGACTGCAATGTGGGATCCCTTTGGATTTTATGGAAACTTGCATGATTTGCAGGTAATTTTTGCCTAATTAACAAATATTTTGAAATTCTGAAATTGGGCCCTATGATATCTTGGATGTTGCCAGGTGAAATCTTCCTTTTGGTAACTCTGGATGCTCCACTTCAGTATCTAGATAATCTTATTTAGTAACTGCTTTTCTCATCGCGGGTCTGCACATTGCATGGGAGTTTCATTACTCTCCTCCCTCCCGTCTCAAATTTTGTTGTTCACATCTCATTGACAGCCATGGACTTTTTGAAGAAAAAACGATCCTTGGTAACTTTGATTGCACATATAAAGAACCATTTTCTAAAATTTCTACAATTTCAGTGTTCATGTAACGGCGAAATCGGCGAAATCAGTACTTCAGGCTACCAAAAGGTTTCATTGGTCTGATTCACTATTCACTCGAAAAATTGATGTTTCTCGAGTTTATAATTAGTAGAGTCTGTGCTAGAATGACCGCAAATAATTTTTGAAGAGTAAAGCTTACTGGCCAGCCTTTTAATTTTCATGATGAAGCTTTCCCCACTGATCCTCCCCAAGCAAATTATAAGGAATTCAAGCAGCTATCTATTTAGAGTGATTGCGGGTTGTTTGCGCTTTAAACTTCTTTCTAAGTCTGCTGTAGAGCGTTTTGGACTCGTGGATCAGTGTCTTACCTTAGTTTGCTTTTTCTGTGAAGTACGATTAGCGAAATCGTCTTTGCTCTATGGTCATCGACACCCGGGTATATTGCACGGCGACAACCCTCTCGCGGAACTTAGTAATGACTGAACTTCACAAATCCGATCAACTGATTTGGGATCTTCCGCTGGAAGGTTTGTCTGCTCTCGCTGTAGAAAATAAAACATGCGTGAACTCCCAGCATCTACTTCTAATCACGGGCAATCACGAAGATCTCGATGTCATAACTCCAGGTCATGCTCTTGAAGGCAGAATACAGAATATTGGAACTAATTCTCAGAGCAACGACCTCTGATAAGAAATTGAACTACGTCTCTCACTGGCATCTTGTTCAAGCAATGCATGACCAGTTTTGGAAACGCTGGTCTCATTTGTACCGTCATACGCTTCAACAAAGAAATAAGTGGACTGTGCCGAAACGTAATCTTCAAATTGGAGATGCCGTTTTGATTGTCCACTCTTCTCTACTTCAACGTCAGACATGTCCTATAGGACGGATAACCAAATTCAGCCCCGGACATGACGAACTTGTTGCGAACTGCCACTGATAAAATTTGTTTCGTAACCTACAAGAGCCCCATCCTTAAATTGTGTTGGATATCAGTCATGCAATGACTATGCGACCCACTGTGCTCCATGGCGGGCGGAACTGAATCTTTATCCTTTTTTTCTTTCTCTACATGGTAGCCTAATTCATTAATCATGGCGAGCGACCGCAAGCTGTTGATCTCATACTTGGTATCTGTTTCGGTCGGTGAACGAGGCGGGCGGAATTTCAATAATTTATTTCGAGTTATTGTGTTTCTTTTAAGTGACCTTCTGGTTTCATTGTTGACAGAATGGGTTTCACCCACTGCTTATTCTTCTTTAATTTTTCTCTCTGTTTTGAGTGTCGGGCCGTACCTTTTCGTTGGAGTCGGTATTTAGGTATTAGCGCGATGTCTTGTTGTTGAGGAGACTCGGACCCTTTTTCCTGCGAACTCAGGGTCAATCGAGTTTCTGATGAGTGTAGTGATACCGATTCTTAAACCTGTTTAAATCAAAAGTGCAATTCAGTCAGTACTTTCTTTGCTTTCGATTCTCGTTAAGTGATTTTTCCGACTTGATCGTCTTCTAGTGCTGTGGCAAGTGACAAGTCGGATGACGCATGACTTCCGGTTGCGACGGGATCCATCGCTAATGAACGATCGTGGTCGTAGATTCCGGAGGCTGCATTTTTTCTAAGTTTCCCTAACAACCAGCACCTTTTTTGGCATAAAGTGCGTGTTTTATCGACTTGAAGACGCATGCTATAGATTACTTTGATAAGGCAGTTAGAAGCTGACGTGTTACTTCGTTTGATCGACTTCAACCGGACCGAAGATGATTCCTTCGCTGCCCCACGCCAGCCCGCGATTAATAAATAACAGTACTAGAATCGTTCTGATTTTTCCTTGAAATGAAATTTGGTAGCCAAAAAGTAATATAGATTGCAAAAAATCTTATTTCTTAAATTCTGCAATGAAAATTGTTTTCAAAAATTACGTCTTCTGGAACACTTTAAAGTATACAATAAATATTTGCGATCATGGTGAAAGAATAATTCTGCTAGAAGATATGAATGCATGGGTAAACATTCAAAATCAGCATACAAAAAGAATACTAGGTAATTTTGGGGATCCAATAACAAACTATAATGGAGATAAATTAGTTGGCTTATGCTTAAAAAGAGGTCTGTTTATTAAAAATACTTGGTTTAGGCATAAAATGATCCACATGTACACCTGGTCTTAAGGAAGTAGCCACAGTATAATTGAATTAGTTGTTGCGGATGAAAGACCAAGAGAGCTAGTCAAAGAAACAAGGGTCATGAGGGGTTTTCAGAAGTAAAATTAACGAGATTGACATGCGATTCTTGCACATAATATGCGGGAAAACTCTGATGGACAAAACGAGTAACGAGATAATTCTCAAAGAATGTGGTGCGAAAGAGACACTAGTTAAAACATGGGAAAGAAATCAGTTAAGATGGTTCAGGCATGTTCAGAATGAAAGACGAAGGACTAATGAAAAAAGTGTATCAAGGTAAATTAAATGGCAGCGTGCCAAGAGGTAGACCGCGGAAAGAATGGTTAGAATGTGTAAATGAACCCCTAGTTAGAAGAGAAATAAGAAGCTACAGAAATACGAGAGCTTGCATGAAAAAATGCATGGACGTGAAAGAAGCTAGAGAAGCATGCCAGGAAAGAAAAGTATGGCGGCAAATAGTTAACAAGAAGAGTGTTAGTAGAGTGAATGAAACGTGAAACAAAAGAATTTGGATACTAATGGACCCAAGCGGGGAACCTCACATGTCGACTTTGTGAGGATCTTTACTTGGGATGATTTCTAGAGAGATTGATCAGCAACCTGGGTCGGATCAGTGTTGCGGAATGACCGTGTTATTTAAATTAATAACACGAGAATTCCAAATCAATCTAAAAATTCTATAACCCCTTCCTCGCACTGATCCCTTCCCCACCGAGTGAGTCACCACTACCCCGAAAGGCAAACGGCTTAATGATGTAAGAATTATAATCATTTCAATATTTGAGTTATATACCAAGTTTGATTATGCTATTCGAGTCTGCGGAAAACTATAATTAGACCATGTGTTTAAAAATGTTTTTCTGCACTCAATTTCTTTAATGTTGTAGAAATAAATGCTAAAGCACGTGATCAATTTTTCTGTAACCCACATATCGTTTTTTTACAACAATGAATATCGATTAAAATTCGGGCTTCTCAGAAAACACGCTTCTTTTAAATAATAATTTAATATCTCCTAAGCTATTAGCCGCAAAGAGTTTGGATAGGGATAATTTGAGATAATATGTTATGTCTAACAAATTGCCTGATACATAATTTTCGTCTATTTTATAACCAGAATAAACACTCCAAGCAAACGTGTTCAAAAATAATTTCAATTTTCACTTTATCATTAGCTAAAAATTAACGCAGATCTGACAGATCTCAGGGTTTTAGTTTTTTATTAAATCATCCACCAAACCATTTTAGGCTACACCAACTTAATTTCTTGTTCCAACATATTTAACGAATTATTACCACTATAGGCTCTATGATCTTTCTGATTTTTACAGCAACACACATATCAGAAGTAATTCCGTTTATCTAACGGTTACTCAAATTTAAATTTGTTATAATTTTTGATTACTTGTCTAGAGAAAGTAATGCCGTTGTGAAAAATTTTCTTTATTTTCTCTGCCTGCCATAATAAATTATATATGAGAGAGAGTGCATTACACTTGTGAGACTTTCCTCGTGCAATAATAGAAAAACAGGAAGTGCAGCGCGTCCCGGCAATAACTTTTGATTTCCATTGATCTAGAATAAGAATGTATATTAGATAATATAAAACTGAAACTTAAGAAGGGCTTTCGTTTTATTAAGTTCCTCAGCTTTCAAGCAACAGTATTCTTTGGAATAACGCGAGAAAAATTAGTAGGTATACCTTTCGCTATTTTTCAAACTCTCCAATTGCCATTCATGTTGCTATCTTTCGATAGCAACATGAAAGGTTCAAATATTGACAAATTTGAAAACTCTACTTTCCTTTTAGCACCTTTTTTTCCTATATATATACATATATCTTTCTTCCATGAACTAAATAAACTTCTTAGTATACTGTCGACATCAGCGTACTTTTAAACAGATTTTCAAGATCATCTTTCAATTTCTTTTTAACATGAAACATTTCTTTATTTTTTTCAAAACACAGTAAACAAAATTTGAGCTGGTTTTCACCGTGCGTACCTGCGCGATCTTTCGGCATTTGGAATTTCAATACATTAGTAGTCTACCTCGTATTAAGGTTATAAATCCATAGCTGTTACTACACTTAAAATCAATGTAGATAAAAATCGATTTTTTGATGACATAAATATAAAAAATGGCGTTTCTCGAAAACCACTCCAAAGATTTTTGATATTTTGATTCGTAAACAATGCAGAAACAATCTATTTTTTAAATCAGAAAGAAAATTTACAGTGCAAGCACCTTTGGGTTAAATCATGTTAAGACCCACCATGCGTGGTGTCCATAGAACGAAAATTGGTGGCTGTAATGTTTTCTTTTTAGTTTTACAGTTTCTAAGAAATTAACATAGAGTCAAGCCTAAACTTATCAATAATCTTTATCCAGTTAACTCAGAAGTTTCATTGAAACAGGCTGAGAATTGCGCAAACAGTCCACAAAAGTTCCAAAATACATGCTTATTCCAGACAAGGATTCTTGGCATCTTTTTCTTGTACTTAGTGTAGAGTCGCTCTTGCGAATCTTTATATTCGAAATCACCCTTGTGTTAAATGCTTGCAAGAGTTGCTAGGGGAAAAGTTTAATTGATCTCGGCTGTTGAATTAAATCTCAGATGTGGGTTTCAACTTTCGAAAAGTAAAGTTAAGTTTGAGGAAAACTTCAATGATTTTAATCTGACCTACCGATAACTGCTGCCACTGCATGAGTACCTCGTGTCCCGAGTTCACTGTGGATACTCGAAAGATAGACGAAATAAACGTGAAAAAAGCTCAAGTCACTTTCGAAAAGATCACTAGTTCACTAGGTCTTTGTGCATTATCAAAGTTTGAGCAATTATATATAGAGCTCTCATTCACACACGAGTTTCCTACTGTGTAAAAGAGAGGTAACTATACACTGAAAAAAAGGTTTCAGCTACCCTAGCTACACGTTTAGCTGGGACAGCTAAACCATTTTTTGTAGTGCATCTTTTGATGGATTCGAATAATTATGTTCGTTATTTCTAATTTCCTGCCAATAATTTGAGTATTTTTAATTAACAAATTATGAAATATGAAGGTACGAGTTAAAAAATAAGGTATTTTTTATCACTATTTCAATGGACCTTACGGAAAAATCGAAGGCCATATCTGTGATTCACGCCCCCCTCCAACCCCCGCCCCCATTGCAACAAACAAACAACCCGGGAAGAAAAATTGTAGGTATTATAATTATTGTTGAGAATGAAAAAATTTGGTTAAATAATTTCAAAAGAATATTCCAGTAGGATTAAAGAATATTTAGGATTTAATGTAACCACGAAAAAAATCGATTACAAGTTCTCTTAGCATATATTGTCAACAAATGAAATTTGTCATAAAACCAACGTTTATTAATGTTAAATCAGCTGGCTCTGGTTATCCCGAAAAATTAGGGGAGTTGAAAAAGGGGATCAAGAAGTCGTTCGAACAATCCCAGACTTAAGCTAGTCTTTATAAAAAGATGTTTAATAACCCCAGCAAATTTAGAGATTAAATAAAAAATAAAGCCCTATGTTTTAAAATAAAAAATTCTATTATAACGAACATATAAACTGAGGATTCACTGTTCCAATTTAAAATTGGTAGATGTAAAAACACAGAATTATGACATTTAAAACATTTAAAATTGATAATTATCAAATGTTATTTGATAAATTTTCGAAATTGAATCATTGCAATTTCAAAATTAAAATCTTCAATAGAAGCTTTCCAGGAAATGAGCTTAACTGTGAAAGCTTATTTATATAACCACAAACGACTTCTTTACCCTGCCCACTTGAACTCAAAACTTAAACTGACGTGCCACTCATAGAATTTTTATACATATCTACAAAAAAGTAATCACAATCAACATTTTTTCTTATCAATTTCTGGCTTAACGCTAAAATATGTATAAATTTAAAAATGTAAGTATTTGAGACTAAATATTATTCGGTAAACAAAAATCCGAGTATAACTAACCTTTTTAAATGTATTAAGGTTCTAAGCGGGTTATTATGAAATTTGAAAATGTTACCAATTAAATAGTTACATGTTTGAGTATATGAAATTAGAAATTCGAAATAATTTAGATTAAATATAATTAAAATATAAAGTCAATTTTTATGGCAGACAAGTTTTAATCTAGAATCGTAAACTTCATCCATTATTTTCGGTAAAACATTGCCTTCAAAGATTTATTATTACATTTTATGTAATGATATAAAATCATGATACTTATGACGTAACTTATAAGATCTGCGAAGGACAAAAAATGAACGAGAAATATATTTTATTTAGAAAATAATCTTCTTGCATGACTGTCATGTAACTTAATTCTGCGTGAGAAATATGTAAAGATTAATTGATAAGCGATAATCTTCAAGGTTAACAAATTTTGTGTGACGTAATTTTAGACGCTTGTATGGTATGTAGGTCGATATTTTCAAGTTATCAAACATGGATAACGTTTTATTTGCTATAGGTTAATACATTTTAATTTATGACATTGTTTTTTGTTTCCAACATTATATTGATCATTCTATTGTCTGATAAGCGTCATTTAGGTCCCTCTAAATGATAGGTTTACCATAAGTCAGATTTATGAAACACAAATAAGCCACTCCTTCAATACACCTTTAACATTTGTGAAATTATACACGATCAAGAATGAGAGCCCGTAGTATATAAACTCTAACAAGAATCATATAGTGCATTCATTAGTCAAGAAGATGAAGATCCTTTTTAATACTCTGTTTGTTAGCTTAGTGGTCTTCTTCAACTTCATTGGTAAATATAACAATATATGTGCGATTATAATTGCATTTCTCAAAATTTTGTAATAACAATAACAATTGAAAATTTTTTGAGAAATGGTAGTGATTCTGCATAAGTAAACTCTTCACAGATAAACTCTACGTATTTCATATTACACATGGGAATTCTACACAATGATGTTTCTTTAACAAATAAATATTTTAATTTAAAATATACGCGGCTGAATCCTAAATATTAAACTCGTACATATAATAATAATTAATAATATTCTTAAAACTTTATATAAAATTACAAATGAAATGTTAAAACTCTACAATATCAAATCCCATACAGTAAAACTCTAAACAAACTTCACAGAAAAAACTAAGGATAAAATTTGTTGCAGATAACTTTTTAGAGGGATAAGGTTTTATTCAGACAACTTCCCATGTTTTAAAATATATTTGTTGTCATGGAAAACAAAAGAAACTGTAACCGATATTCATGTAAAGTTTATGCTGTGAAGTTAATTTTTGTCTCAGGTAATTTTTGCCTCGTAATCAAGCTAAATTTTATCCTTCGTTTTTTCTGTTTTGTATAGAGATTTACGGTCTAGGGATTAATTAATTACTTTAGTAAAAAATTAGATTTTGCAAATTTAAAAGTCTGCGTCTAGTGGTCTCGAAAAATTAAGGGACTTGGAAAAGGGGATGCACTAGTCCTCGGGAAAATTCGGGACCACTAGCAAAGCTTATAATGAACATTGGGCTAGTCATCCCAAATTTGGGTACGACGAGACACTTTGAATTCGAATATACCGTGATCAATAAAATTCTGCGTGCTAAGTCTACAGAAGCCAATTTATTAGTGTTTAAATTATTATTTTAGTTTGAAGAATTCTTCACTGATAAATTTAACACTGCAAATCTCTACTTAGAAGAATGGGTTTTTAATTGTTTTCAATTGTTGTGTGTAGCGTTTTGCAGCGTGGAGTCCAAGGTGAAAATATTTACGTGAATTTATCTATCCACTTGGAACTATATCGAAATTAGAAACCTCTCACATAATAGATAAAATTTACGTCGAATTCCACACAGAAACCACCTCCAGACTTATATATTGATACTGCCTTCACAGAAATTTCCTAGTCAGTTTTTACGTGAAATTGCACGTAGATATTTTCACCTAGGATTTATTTGTGTAGATTTTTTAAAATTAAAAGAAAAAAATGATAAGTTAGTATATACAGAGTATCCTTACGAAAAATTTCCTTTTGCATAGTTTATTTACATTCTAAAAATCCAATTTATAACTGTATCTAGAGCCAAACGGTACACGATTTAGCTGTTAGGAATTATATTCTGTAGAGCTTCTTCGTGCAATGTTTCATTGTGTAGAGTTCATTAAAATTCAGAACACTTCATTTATAACTGTTTGTAGATCTATACGGTCTAGAACTCAAAGGGTATGAGTTTTGAATATCATTTTTCTAATAAGCTTGTGTAGAGCCCTTACGTCTGGAATTATCTGTGAGAACTGTAGAGTAAAGTGGTCCAAAAATGCATGGCAAAATTTGTTTACATTCCGTAATTTTTTACTTGTTTATTTTTTTATTTTAACAGATGCCGGTTTTGACTTGAAGTTTCCCATGTAAAATGCAGAAGGAAAAATGACTTTTGAATTTTTAGAATAATTTTTAGGGTTTAAAAATGTACAGGGGCTTGTAGAGAATCATCTAATGAAGAATTTCATGTATCAGACATATAGGTTTGACAACCCTAAAACCCACCGACGAGTACCTTAAAACTACCCTTAAAACCAAAAATGTCTATTCTTCGTGAAATCGACTTTTTGAACACTGTATTATCGTCTTGTTTTCGCTTAAAATTATTAATAATGGTCTAGTGGAAAATTTATTATCATTTTTTAATTAATTTGTAATTATTTAAACAAATGGAATTTGTTTCAATAATTTGTTTTTCAAAAACTCTTTTTTCCCGTAAAAATTATTAGCATTAGTCTATTTTTTAACTGTTCAAACAAATGAAATTTGTTTTGTTCGAAAATTCGTTTTTTTTAATTACTGCTATTTATCTAGTATAATATTTATTAACATTCGTTCATTAACTTTTTAATTTTTTAACAAGTGGAATTTTTTAAATAATTTTTTTATTAAAAATTATTAATATTTCTTTAGTAAAATATTTATCAACATTGTTTGATCTATTTGATTTTTTAAATTTTTTATATAAAAATTATTACTTTTAGACTAGTGGAACATTTACCAACATTTCTTAAATAATTTTTTATTATTTAAACAAATCCCGTAAGAGTAAAAAAATTTTCTTTTGAAAAATTCGTTGAACTGGCAGTTTATTTTCATTAGGTGACATAAATTTATTTTTAAATATTTTTTAATTGTTGACATAATTGAAAATTAATGAACCAATATTGATAAATATTCCACTAGACCCACAGTAATAATTTTTATTTTAAAAAGAACTGAAATAAAAACATTTAAGCAACTTTTGTTTCAATAATTGAAAAATAATGAACTAATGTAAGTAAATATTCCACTAGACCAATAGCAATAATTTTTAGGGAAAAAAGCGAATTTAAAAAAAAAATTAAACAAATTATATTTGTTTAAAGAATTAAAATTGAATGAACCAATGTTACTAAATATTTCACTAGGCTAATAGTAATAATTTTAAGGGAAAAAAACAAATTTTCGAGGAAAGAAGAAGCGTTTTATTTACGGAGGAAAATGGCCGCCCTTTTTCTTAAGTGCCCTTTCAAGGCTTAAAACTTTTTTAAACAAGTATGCGCTGTGATCGGATAACCAAGTATCAAATCTACTACTACCTTGCGATAATTTTGTTTTTAACGAATCCAAATATTAGTCTCCTTCCGTCTATTAAATATTTCTACCCAGTGCGAATTATTCCACTTATTTTTTTATAAGAAATTCAATAAATTTTAATTTTCATAAGATCTTCTCACAATTATTTCTGGATACACCACAACCCCAATTTAGTTACCGTGTCGGGAGTTGCCGGTAAACAGCCTTGTTACTAAATCAGGGAAATAGAAACGTAAACAGCCAGGACCGCCTGGACTATTTCCAATTGGAATTCACAATATTGAGCAATATAATCTCCCGCACTGCGGCCCATCTGAGGCGAGAGTCGCAACTGTCTCTCGCACTGCCCAATGAGAAACTGTGTGGGCCAGTAATTCAAGGAATTACAAAAACCAAGCATTACGAAATTGGGGTTCTGGTGTAGTTGCTTTACTGATTTCCAGGATGTTTTGAAAGAAAAAGAATATTTTATATAAACGGTTTCTATTTTTCTTACAGAATTAAGTTCGCAGTTTATGAGACGGTTGAACTCGAAAGTAATGCCTGAATCATTTCCTCCTATTCGCTTCTATGAAGATGTACATGGTGAGCTACAAATATTAGAGGGACATGTTACTGTAGGAGTAGAAGGCGGTTACATCATAGGAGCAGTCATAAATGATTCGCTTCTTCCAGTATATAACGCTGAAAAAGATAGGATTATAGTACTCATAAAAAACAACCATGCCTTTCCAGTAGACGTTTCTCTAGCTGAAGATAATCCCGTCCGGGTTCGGCCTCGTCAAACTATCAGAATCTTTCTTCCTGAATTGGAGCATCATCCAGGTCGTTGAAAATAGATATAAGCATAGCAAACTAGTGCAAACGAAAATGAGATTTTTTTGTCCTGCGTACGACAAAAACGTTCCGAGTATAGCAGGAAGAAGAAGAAGGAGAAGGACTAAGATAAGGAGATGAAGAAGAAGGAGTAAAAGAAGCAGGAAAAAGAGGAGAAGAAAAATAAGAGAAAGGGGAAAGTGGAGGAGGAGGAAACAGAAGAAATTTTTTTACCATATACATATTAAAAGCAATTCTAGGAATAAAAGCAGTAATTCCTTTTTACATAAAGTATTATTTTTGTTCAAAACTTTTACTCGGATGAACCCGGTTTTGCATCATAGTAACGGACTAAGTCAAGTGACAGATGAGATCAGGATGTTATTAGTTGATCTAATAAGATTGTTGAAACCTCCTGCGATGATGCTGTAGGTATACAGTTACGAGCGGCCTCGAGCGTCGGAGGTCACAGCAGTCAACCCTGGATGCTTTCTTAGAGCTACCATCTTATTATAAAAAATTTTGAATGTTGTCACAGGCTTACGATGGTTACTATATAATAGATTATAATGTTGCAACAGGATGACGATGGTGACTGCCCAAAATGTCGAAGGCATTTTTGGCTTAGAGTTGGACTTTTATATTTTTGGAATAGTTTCTACGGGGCTGTCCCGGTATATATCACCAGTCACAGACGCATTTTTATAATGCAATCAAGTGATCTGATGAGAGCAGCGTGCCCCTGACATATTGGACAAAACCTGCTTTTTACCCCATCATTGCCGGACTGGGCTGCAGTCAAGTGAACGATGGGAGACCTACAGCTTAAGGTCGACTCCGGTAGGTCACAAGGGTCGTTCCGACAAGTTTAGTTTGCACCAGATGCAAAAAATATTTCTTCCTCGAGGAAGTTGACTTCTAAATGAACCTTGAAGGCAACCAACCAATTTTTTCATGATTCCCCTTCGAGGAAGTTGACTTCTAAATGAACATTGGTCACAAACAGCCAATTTCTTTCAAAACCCGTCACTATACAATATCCTTCAAGTGCACCGGGTGTAAAAAATACTTTTCTTCGCGGAAGTTTAGTTCTAAATGAGCATTGGTCGCAAACAGCCAATTTTTTCATGACCTGTTATTATCAAAAAACCTCCAAGTGCACAAGGTGTAAAAAATAGATCTTCCTCGAGGAAGTGAAGTTCTAAATTAACGTTCGCCGCAAACGACCAATTTTTTCATGATCCGTCACTATAGAATAATCTTCACGTGTACCGGATGTAAAAAATACATCGTCCTCGAACAAGTTGAGTTCTCTATACATTTTGGAGATGGAAGATGTATTTTGTACACCTGGTGCACTTGCAGGTTATTGTATATTAATGGGTAATGAAAGAAATTGGTTGGTATTAATGTTCATTTAGAACTTCTGTTCCTCGAGGAAGATGTGTTTTTAACACTTGATGCATTTGGTGGTTATTGTATAGTGACGAGTCATGAAAGAAATTGGATGTTTGTGGCCAATATTCATTTATAACTCAAAGTCAAGGAGGAAGATGTATTTTTTACACTTGGTGCACTTGGATGTTATTCTATAGTGACTAGTATTGGAGAAATCAATCAAACAGGCAAAAAAATATATTCGCAAATCTAGACATCAAATTAACTTCAGAGACGTGAAATGGTAAAAGCATGCAGTGTTATCAATAAGACAATATATAATTACATTATTATAAATAAGCAAACGATGGCTTCGCTACTTATCCCACTTTCAAACTCCCATTAATAATCCTACTATTCTAATACCTTTAAATGAAGGAGCCATTCGATCTTGTTTCACGGAAGCGCCAATATTATTCAATCCAAAAATGGGGCTTATGCATGCCCTGTACATTAAAAAAATTGCAATAATATAAACATAATCTATAACAAAATTATCAACCTCAATCACCATATTTTTAATAAAAAATTTACATGTCGACTGTTCCATGCAATATAGAATCAAGTTCAGGAAAATCCATGTATAAAGAATCAAGTCATGATTCTCCGCAATATTTGCTATTGCATCGAATTTATTGATCTTTTATTAGCTTCTACTGCATGTTCTTGTTTATCCTACTCCAAAAAATTGAACCGTAAAAATAGACTTGATTACATATAAAGCAGATTTCTAAACTCTAATTACCTATATACTTGTTACTACTATCACTTAGTTTAATCGAACCATGAAAGGAAGATTCTGAAAAAACAACGACCTCCGAGAAAAGCTCTTTTCAAAGGTACGCGCGTCCAAAATCATGCCGATTTTGAATTAGAGAGCTGCATAATTTTTTTTTATTCTTCAGCTTAACGAAAAAAAAAACATAAATTTCTTTCGAGCTGTTACTTAACTCTATTAAGTCGCAAAATGGGTACCTAGAAAGAAGACACCATATGAAATAAACTTGGTGAAAAAACGGCGAATCCCAGAAAACGCTGAATCTAATACAGATAAAGCTGCGTAATATTTATTATCTACAAAAAGAAAAAAGTACTTTCGAGCTATTAATTAACTTTGTCAAACCATGAAAGGAACATCCTAAAAAAAACTATTACCTCCGAGAAAACCCCTGGAAAATGGTGGGGTGCGTAAAAAAATTAAAATGTGAACGCACCACGAGCTGCATGCATTTTTTATTGTTTATTTAAAAAATCTAGTAAGCACTTGCGATTTATTATTTAGCTTTATAAAACTGTAAAATGTTATGCAAAATGTGATGCATATAATGTGTAGGAAAACCTGGGAATGTATTTCTGAACTTAAATCGTCAGTAGTTTTAGCGCAATCTCTCGAAGTAATTTTACTACATTACTAATATTATAAATATTAATCTTCCATGATGTTCTCCATCTTAAAATATTGTTTCTCAACACAAAATTTTTGAAAATAAAAATACTCAGCTTACTGCTGGCGCATAGAAAAAACAGAAGAATCATTTTGGTTGCAACTTTGGCTACTTCTGAATTGTTTCAAAAATGAGGGTAACAAATAAATTTTGTTTAAATTAAAGGTTTGTTATCATTTTTTACTAAAAAGAAATCTCAGTTTCTTTTCTTTTATATATACTTTCAGGATAAAAAATCTTTATGTTTATAATCAGTAGATTTTGTGTGAATACTATCTTATTTAACGTTTTATGGCTCTTTAAAGATCAGTTTTAAAATTAGATGTTCTTCCTTCAGTTATGATAGGCTTTTTAATGCTCTTTCTATTGCACAAAGTTATTTTTAGTTAGAAATCATTCAGAGGAGGCATCTACTATAATAAAAAATTATTAATAAATAATAATAAACAATAATAAAAAATAATTAATAATAAATAATATGCCCATTCTTTAACCTGTAGGTTCTTAATAGAAAAAAATTGAGCGTTATTTTCAAGATAAAGAAAAACAAGTCTACATTTAAAAAAAGTCTTAAATTATTGTCGATATTTATTTTTAAAGGTCAAATGCTCATAAACAAAAATCCTTATAAGTTACGAAAAGAGTATGAAAAGCGCTACCAAAACTGTAGTGGATTTTGTTTTACTGATTTTTAATTTTTAATTTTATATTATTAAAAGTTTGCTATGTGGATGAGATAAAAATATATTAATTTTAAATACTTTATACTCAAAAGAGTTTTGTTTTGTTCATCATAATAGCCAGAAAAATGTTTGCTAGCTGGAAAATGACCAGAAATTTGGTTTTGTCTTTAAAGGTGGACCTGAAATATTTTTTATTTATATTAAGAACTAGCGCGCACAGCTCGTGAATCATTTCATGACAGTTTCCTCAGCCCAAAAGAAGCTTCACGCGGGCGTACGCATGATTGCTGATGCTAGCATGTAAAAATAATGAATTCATATATAAATAATTAATAAAAAATTTTAAACACCTTTAAACAATAATTCATCTAAGAAAGTCGTTTGATTAAAAGAAAAGTAATGACTCCTTATAGGAATGCCAGTAGTCTTATGATATTCTGTATTAAACGAAACTGCAATGAACAAAAAAACACGCTCACTTCTTTAATTTTTATCCAAAATCTCTGGCTAAAGAAGTTGAACTTTAGTTTAGGGCACTAAAAGAGTGAACCGAAGGCCAACCTAATATATTATGATTATTACACCATTAGGCCGCTTCCCATTTGGGGTAGGCGTGACTCACTCCTTGGGGAAGGGACTAGCGTGAGGAAGGGGTTATAGAATTTTTAGATTGATCTAGAATTCTCGGATAATTTATTTAAATAACACGGTCGTTCCACAATACTGTTCCGATCCAGGTTGCTGATCAATCTCTCCAGCAATCACCCCAAGTAAAGATCCTTACAAAGTCGTAATGTTTTTAAAAATTCATCGTGCACACAGGCAGGCTTACATACATACCAACAGACAGCCGTACAGACAGACACATTCGTAGAAACCTGTTTTTCGGATACAGGGTGTCTCAAAACGTGGACATTTGACAAGAACTATGGGGGGGGGGGATCAAAATTTACACAAATTTAATACCTTCTCTGATGAGAATGTAGAAATGAATTAATTAGTCATGAATAATTTTGTGATAGTTCTGTCTTTTAATTTACTATAAATTTTATAGGACGACTGAAAAATACCGAAACATAAAATTAAGGGACAATAAATTTCGCAAAGAAGAAAACATTTGAAACACAAAATTTCAAATATAATAATTTGCAATAACTTTCAAATTCGCAAAGAATGAAATTCGCGACATAAAATTGCTGAATTATAAAATATCCGACACTGACAAGTTTCCGATAATAGCAAATTCCCGAATTTAAATATTTTAAAAATATTGTACAGTAAACTTCCACTTATGTCCCCGCTCGCCAAGGTCCCCTGCCCCCATACGCACTTATTTCCCCGCGCGCAGTTCCTTCATCAATATAAATCAATATAATTAATATAATTTTCCTAAGTTTCTTGAGAATATTTAAAAAGATTTTGGATGATTTCAGATATTTTGAAAACGTATCTATAAGATTTGGAATAAATTTTTATTATTTTACAGAATTTTGCAAACTTCTGGAAAAATTTGGTTCAGCTTAGAACTTGAAGTAGTTTAAGCTCCCTCGAATTATTCCTAAATATTATTCTTAAATATTCCTAAATATTCCTAAATATTATTACTTTCGAAATTAAAAAAAATCTAAGTATGTTTAAAAATAATGTGAATTCTTTCTAAAATTGTTAAAAATCTTTCAATGAGAACAAAATTTATTCGGATGTTTTTAAAAGAATTTTAATAGTTTATAAAAATATTTAAAAATATTTTTATAAAATTAATTTAATTAAATCATTTCATGCTTTCCTAGGAAGTAGAAAAAAATTAATTCTCTTGATTATCTTCAACATTCTAAAAAAGCTTCTGCATATTTTTTCACAATCATCATCAATCTGTATTTTTTTTTTTTAAATCTTTTCAAATTTTTAATTATTTCAAAAATTTTTTAAAAACTTCTATATTTAATGTATAAAATGATAAAATTTTCTCAAAAAAATCAAATTTTTCCAGGAATATTAAAAAATTGTGATTGAAATCTTTAAAAATGCATAATAGAATATGCATTTTTAACAACATAGGCGAATCCTCAGCCAAAAAAATTAATGTTGAACTAGTTGTCCTTAGGACAGTAACATTTTTATATTATCATCACATCATAATGAGAAGGTTTTGCTTTTATGTAAAAACTGACTATCGCGGATTTCTATAAATTTCCACGCTTCGAGACCCCCTGAATCCGAAAAAGCCGCTTTTAAGATGACGTCTGTATGTCGTTGTTGTTTCGACGTCTGTATACCGGATAGTTTTTAATGCTGGCTCCACAATGTATTCTAAGAATTGTACGTACGTCGACGTATGGTGGTATCAATTCGTACATGCGCGTTGTTCTCTATTGCTACATGTGCGCGTTGATGCCAACGTACGTAAACGTAGGTGCAATTCTTAGGATACATTGTAGAGCCAGCCTAAAAGAGTAAGCTGATAGGATCTTGCTGTGGCATACGTATTTAGGAACAAAAACAAAGGTCGAGTTTCTTAATCAGCTATTTTGGATAAAAATTTAAAAAGTTAAAGCATTTTCAAAATTTTTGATACCATTATTTTTTCAGATTTAAAAATTCTATGTACAGCTATTCATAGCAGTCGGAAAGTCGACCAATTTATCCTTGTGTCTTTTTTCGATAAAAAGAAAAATATCAGTGTTATAATATTTTCAAAATCCGAAAATATGAACGTAAATGAACATATTAACCTAAATAAGAATCGATATGAGAAAAGTCAAGAGAAAAAAACGTTGCTTTTTAAAAGTCCTACAATATTGTCTGAGAACACTTTTTGAATGTTGTTAAAAAAATCGAGAATTCAAATTATGTCAAAATATGCAAGCGACGGCAAAACATGAAGCTACAAAAATTGTGAATCGATAAAGTTTTTATTTCATAGAAAACAACATTACAAATAAAGAAATTAAATTTTTTTAAACGACACAAGGTACGAAAAAAATTAATAACAAAATTTTTTTAACCCAAAAATATCTACAAATTTTTTATAAGTTCTTGATCTAAAAATATATTAAAAATAAAAAAATTAAATTTTTGAATATGAATTATTAACAAAATACGTAGTTGTGTTGTCAAGGAAAGAAATCAATTTTGAAAAAAAAAGAATTCGATATTGTTTACAAAAAGATAACCGAAGCTTACCATGTATTCCAGAAATTACCAGAATGCCAATTCCAAATGCATCAAAATTTCTTAAATTACTGAAATTTTTTTCAAAATTCTAAAATAATCAGAAATGTCAAAATACACTGAAAATTTAAAAATTCTAAAAAAATTCTACGGGAAAACAGCACCTTGAGGTATTCGTTTATAGTGACTGTTATTTAAAAATACGAAAATTGTTATTCCAATTAAGTTCAACTAATACGTTTAAAGTGTACCTTTTTGATTAAAGATACATCATTCAAGTAGAAAATTCCTTTTTGTGTTTGAATATTTAACTATTTTCTTAAAAAGTCATTTTTTTCCAAAAATATTCTTTTTTTGCTGTGGTTAAAACTTTAAAGTTTTTGGTAGAGAATTTATCTCCCCCCTTGATAATTTATAATCTTGGTTTTGAATTCACTTTTTTATATCGAAAATACATCATTCTAGTTAAAAATTCATCTATTTAGTTAAAAATACTTTTTTATTAGAAAGTTTAGCTTTATAATTGAAAATACAACTACGCTGTTAAAAATGTCCACTTTAGTTATAGAATCATCATTTTCGTTCTAAATTCATCTATTTTCGAGAAAATTGAACTGTTTGGAGAAAATTTGACTGCATTTAGTCGGGTTTTAGAGTTTTTTGTAAAAACATTTCTTTTTGCTAAAAAATAGTTTCTTTTTTTTAAATTAAACTAATTTGTTATGAATTGTTTTTTTTTCTTTTGAAAACAAGTATTTTCATCTAACCATGGAAATAATACATTTAGTCTTGATAATTAATCGCTTTTAGTTCAATATTCGAATTTTTCGTTACAAAATTAATCATTTTGGTCAAAGATTCAATAACTTATTTATTGAAAATTCCTTCTTTCTCGGTTTAAAATTCATCTTTCTTGCTCAAATTCGACTGCTATGTTAAAAATGGAACTTTTTGGTTAGAGATTCATCATTTTAGTAGAAAATTCATTTCTTGGCTTGAGAAATTAACTGTTTTGTTAAAAATTAGTTTTTTAAAAAAGAAAATGCATGTTTTTATTATAAATCCAACTGGTTTGTTGAAAATTCATTATCTTTGGTTTTAAAAATAAATTAATATAAATTTATAACTTTAAAAAGAAACATAAGATAGAGAAAAGCGTCAAGAGACTTGTTTTAGCTCTTAGAGAGAAACAGCTTTGCTCTTTTGACTTCATTTTTATTTTCTCTTGATTTTATAGAAAAATACAAACTATTATTTTTTATAAAAAGAAATCAATTTTTCTCTGCTTCTAGACCCATTCTACTTAAGCTTAGAATAATTGAAATAATTTAACTAATTATAATCATGATATTAACATATATTATACATATACTATTAGATTAATTATAAAAACAATTATTGAATTAATTCAACTAATTAGAAATAACGAAAAAGAAAAACCAAGGCCATAAGAAATAATTTTCACCTCGTTTTCGAAAAATATGATGTTTTCTAAAATGTGGCGTTTATTCACGAAAATTTCTTATCAGAAAATCGGAATTGCCTTGTATAAAGAGACTACAGAGCAAATGGTTTTGTATATTGCTTGTTTTTTAATGGGTACATAAGAACGTGTAAAATAATACATGAAATAAAAAATATTTTCATCAAATAAATGTATTTGTTTTATTTCCTTATTCATCATTTGTCCCCTACTTCCATTTCTGGCAATACTTCCGCATAAATATTTTTAAAAAATTTTATCCTCACTATTTACAATTATTTACAACTATTTACATAAAGTCATACATCTACTTCCTTATCTCTATTTCCTGTGATAGCGCAATTTAGAACTTGTTAGCAAACAAATAGTGGGTGCCCTAGGCGCGTTCAAACTTGCGAGAAGAGAAGCTATACGCGTAGCACACAATACCAGTATTCCGCGTCGTGGGATTATTTTTGTCTTTATTAATAATTAAATATCGATTGTAAATTTTAAATAGTAGATTATGTACCTGGGCATTAAAGTTGTTTTATACTCGGATGCAGTTCAATTTTACTGGGTTGGGGGAAGCTGTGCCCTTGCATCGATTCTGCAAAGCATATTTTGTCCCAGACCTAGTTATCTACAGACTAATTTATCGGGCGTGTATTATGATATCAGAGAAAAGCATACGAAAATAAGCGACGTAACCTAAAAATAAATTACTAGTGAAATTTATTAGCTATTAAATCTTTTTCTATCATAAAATAGTCATTTTTGAATAGAAAAGGGACACATAACCTAAGGTTGAAATATTTGTGTATTTTATGAGTCATTAAATTTTGTTTTTATTGAAGAATTTCATATTTTATTTTTGAGTTCTTTTCTTGTAAAAAATACTCATGATAGCCTATAAAAGGGGAGACTAACATAAAATGACACACCATGCAAATATTATAATTGTGAACTTTTCTTACTAGTCTTCTTATATTGCGTTCAAGAAAAAATATTAATATTGTTTATTTTAATTATTATCAATTGCATACAGAATTGAGATTCATATAGAATATTGCATACAGAATTGTGTTTTCTGTGTCTTTACTGCGTAAACTACTAGTAAATACTAGAAAATTTCAGTCTTTTCGACAATTTTTTACTTTTGATGAATTTTTATTGAGAATTACATGAATAATCAATTAAATTTGACAAAATCAATTGTTTAAACAATTTATTATTATTGTTAATGATATCCGATTTGCATAATGCCAGAAAGTATCGGTTTTTTTAACATTTTGATTATTTATGTATTTTTCGCTTGGAGTGAGTTATTAATTAATTGCATTTGGCGAAAATAATTATTTAAACAGATCATTATTGTTTAAAACTATCTTTTTCTTCACAAGTACTAGATAGTTGCGGTTTTTTCTGAATTTTTTTACTTTTTGTCGATTTTTCTGTATTTTCATAATGGAGTAATAGTAAGGAAACCAAAAAGTGTGTCAGCGATTTGGTCGCCATTTTTTTGGACATAGTTTATACTGTATTCTCCGTTACGATTTCTTCTTCTGGCTTTAATCAAATAAAGGCCAGATAAAATTCACAAAAACACAATGGCCCATCTCATAACAAAACATTTGCAGCTGCCAGCTCTCAGCTCTCGCGGATATTTCACAAAAAACGAAGCGAAACTCTACAATTCAGCGTACGCAAAACCCCATGAACTATGTCCGAAAATTCGAGTCATTTTTCATTCGCACGCGCACGGCCTTTTGGTCTCCTTACGATAAACTACTCCATGATTTTCACGTATTAAAACAATTGATTATTATTTATAACTGTCTTCTCTGAGAATATTCCTATAAAGTGGTTTTTCTTAAATCTTTAGGTTTGCTTTTACTTTCTTAGTTATGAACAAATAATAAATAGCTATTTTTATTATATAACTATTTTTGTTAACTTGTAGTAATTATTAACTCACTAATTGAAAAATAGACAAATAGTTGAAAATTTATTTTCGTTAACTTGAATTATTTATTACTTGAGTATCATATAAAAGAAGACAAAAAGTAACAATTGAAAATTAGATAAACAGTGAACAATTTTTGAATAAACTGCGACTTTTTTACTTAGAATAGATGTATGGTATACATTTACACACACACACACACACACACACACACACACACAGTGTGACTATTCTGTGAAAATGGGAAAGCCATATCATGATGATAGATTTTTTCCACGTAGATTATGGATCACAAAAGAAAGATAATCCAACACGTCGAGTTTTTAGGCATGACCTAAGTCAAAAAGTGGAAATATAAACAAAGAATCGTCTTTTTTCTTCTCTGAAGAATTGTTAATTACCATAGGCTTCGAAAAAATATTTTTATTGATAAATTATATATTATAAATTACAATTATATATGATAAAATTAATTTTAAATGACTTTCAGTACAAATTTTTTTTTATATTGTAAGATTAATTACAGACGTAAAATGTAGGAACGGTAAACAAAAAAATTCCACGATTTAAAAAAAAATTCTCCAAAATTTTCAGATTTTGTATTTTTTGCAGGTGATTCATCACAAAAAAAGTTATTGCTATATAGTATTTACTATATTTTTAAGAATCTTCAAAACGATATTGAAGTTTTTTGTGGCCAATCACTGAGAAAAAATATTGTTAATACCAAAAAAAATTTTTTTTCATTGAGGTAAACCATTTATCGCCCACAGAACCAATAGGATATAACGTTTGCTTCAAAGAAATGAATGCCTTGAAATCAAGAAAAAAAATAAATGTTACCTTGAATCAAACATACAAGATTTCACTCTAATAATTGTTTTTTTTTCACTCAAGCATATGGATATATAAAAAATCGATTTATTTAAATGGAACAAAATTTTTCTCAGTGTAACCATAATGTTTCAGGGCGCGATGGAATTATATATTTTTACATTCTCATTCTAATGAGAAGGTACTGGTTTTATTTAAAATTTCACTTTGTCTGGTTTCATCAAATCTCCACGTTTTGAGGCCTCCTGAGTAAAAAAAAAACTATTTTTACGAAGAAGTCTGTCTGTCTCTCTGTCTGTAGTCTATAGTCTGTAGTCTGTAGTCTCTAGTCTGTAGTCTCTATACTGTAAGAACGATAACTTTCAAGAGATTGGTCAGATTGAATTCTGCTTTAGCACACTATTTTAGGGCCTAAAAAGAAAGAAAAATTTTGTAAACCAGCTATTTTGGATGAAAATTCAAAAAGTGAGCACATTTTCAAAATATTGGAGACTATTTTTTTTAAGAGTTAAAAATTCTATTTACGAATATTTATAGTACTCGGAGGCCCGAACAATTTATCCTAATGACTTTTTTCGATAAAATTGAAATGATCAGAATTATAGCATTTTCAGAATCCAAAAAAAATAGACCAAAATGAAGATTTTAAACCGAACGACGTATGATATGAAAACAAGTCAAGAGAAGAAAAACATTTATTTTTTAAAGCCCGACAAGGTTATCATGACGAATTTTTTAATTTTGTCGAAAAATTGAAGATTCAAATTTTGATCATACAAAACATAACGAAAACTCAAAAAATCCATTTTACGGCCAATCTATGGAAGATACGAAAAAATAAATTGACTAAAATTGCGCGCCCTGAAAAGATCTACAAATTTGTCATTAATAAATTTTCTATGGGATGCATAGTTTTTGTATTCAGTCGTAAAAAACAACAATAAAAAAAAAAAATTAAATTTAGGACAAACGGCAGAAGCTATGAAAAAAATAAATAGACAAACGTTGCTTTTGCAAAAAATAGCGAAAACTCATTAAAATTTGTCGTGAATAATTTTTGACAGGTCACGCAGTTTTTGTTATAATCATAAAAAATAACATTAAAAATTAAAAAAATTAATTTTCCAAAAAATGACACAAGGTACGGAATAAAATTAACAGACTTAAGTTGTCCGACCCAAAAAGAGCTATAATTTTTTTATAAAAAAACATTTTAAAAAATAAAAAATTAAATTGAAAAATTAGATTACATTTTTTTAAACGTGTGGAAAAACGACACAAGAGACGAACAAAATTAAATGAAAAAAGTTGTTTTACCAAAAAATATCTACAAGTTTGTCATGAACTACAATAACATTTTATTTACCAAAATTTTTCGCCTAAATTACATCTGCATCGAATATAACGAAATTAGATTTATGGCACGGCACAAGGTGCAGTAAAATGTTAATTAATCATTTTTATTTTAATGGAATGCCCATTTTTGTAATGATAAAAATAAGAGAGTGAAATTACTTTTGTTGCAATGCTAATACATATCATGAATGGTAATAATATAAGTTTACTGAAATGATATACATTCTTCAGGATGGCTGAGAATAAAATTAATTGCAAAATGAGAAACAAATATTAAATTAACCACTAAAAGGAGATTTGTGCTGATATAATTAAACATATACTGATAGAGCTGAAGATAATCTAGAGAAGTTTGCATTTTCGACGACATCGAGTGAGAAGCGCGAGATACATGATGAGAATGTGTTCGTTAAAGCTGAAGGAGCTTTAACTACAGAGAATTCACAATCACTAAATGACAATTTTCGATGCTTGGACCATTCATTCTGAAAGGCTTGCGCACAAATTTGGGGTACATAGAAAATCTCGCCTACTATCGGCGAGAAAATGATAGGCATCTGCCTTTGAAGCTATACAGCTCAGCCAAAAAAAAATCGTAGTGCAAT